>VZTZ01022894.1:213298-354647 GCA_013400955.1 Drymodes brunneopygia | reverse complement strand
CCCCCCTTCCTTCCAGCAGTGACTCATGGAATAATGTCACCATTTCACATCCAATCCCGACCGACCTGGCTGTATTTTCCCTGAGCAAAAAGTAAGGAACAGAGGGACGTGGCCACTCGGCCTCAGGGGTGGCCACCGTTAACTTAGATCCTTTCGGGATTTAGAGACTGAAAGGAAGCGGCGGGGGGTGTCACCTGGGCCCAGCCGTTCTCAGAAAAGGCAGGAACGCACGCAGGTAGAAAAAGTCACTTCTCCACTCGGTCTTGTGTCATCCGAGATGGGGGATTTCAAAATACTCCCAAATATTTGTATGGGGGAAAAAAAATAAAAGTCCTGTTGCTACTCTCATGGCGGCTGTGTGGATACTGTTGCTGCTCGGGCTCTTAAGGAATGCCTAGGAAATAAAATAAAAATAAGTATGTGCATTTTTATAGGGAGATAAATTGACAATTTATTGTGTATAACTTCTGATCAATTATTAATCGTTAGTGTCAACAACAGGGTTATAATTACCTTCAGTTATTTAAAGGGATATTTATTTTTTCTTCTCTCTGATCTGGTAATTAGTTAATGCTCTGGAGTAATGAATTCAAAGCTGATTTGATAATGATTGAGACAGGTTTTTTTCCCTCTCTTTTAGCAGCCCCCCCTCGCAGGGAGGAGGAGGGGAGTAGGAGGAGGTGTCTCCCCCCGTTTGCAAAGAGTCCACGTAAAGGCAAATCAATGCGCGTTTCACTTTTCAGACCATAAATAACGATTCTGAGAGTAAAAAGGCGAAATGACAAACAAATAGAGTGCAGCTGGGATGAATAAGGCCGATCAAAGTTAGCGGGGGCCGACGCTTCCCGCAGCCGCCGCAGGTCTGAGTCCCATAAAGGTGCCAGCAACTTTTACCTCTCTCCCCGAGATCAAGGGAGAAGGCGAACAGGACATTTTAACCCCCTGACATCTTCCCGCGAGCGGAGGAGGGGAAAGAGGCAAAGGGAAGAAGAAAACTGCATATTTCTTGTTTGGGCGAATCAATGCCTTCACCATTGCTCTAGGGAAGGGGTTTCACCTGGAGCCTGTGAAGCTGCCGCCCAGCCCGCGGAGGATGCTCGGGGGACAGAGGGGGAGAGGCGCAGCTCAATGCGGGGCTGGCTCAGCTCCTCCGAGGGGCAGAGGCGAAGCCTGGTGCGTGCAAGTGATCCCCAACCCGGCTCAGCCCTCAGGATGGGGAAGCAAGACATTTTTTTTTCCCCTCCTTGCGGGAGCTCGGCAGAGCTTCATAGTGAAGAAAAGCAGCAAAAGAGCAGCCCGCAGGAGCCGTGGCTGCCGCCTTGCTCCCGTGTCTTGAGGCGTGGGTAACCCCCTCCTCCCCGGACCTGGGACTCGGCAGCCCGGGGGAGGCAACTACGGAAAACTCCCCTTCCACCCCCCCACAGAGGCGTGTCGCGCTGAACCGAGGTAGAAGCTCCATCGTTGCCTCCCTCCCCGCTTTCCTAGACCTCTACTTAATTTAGCGTCAGGCGAGGTCTGGGAGCCAAAAGGGGTGTTTTTTTTTGTTTTGATTTTTTTTTCTAGCGCAATGGGGCTCGTTTTATGGCAGTTCTGAGCGAGATGGAATAAGTGTATATGATATTATATGTAACAGTTATACGTTTATATATAAAAATGTTTTCCCAGTGCAACAAAACTGCACTGGGAATTGCAGCGCAAAATGCAAGTTTTAAAATTAATTCATCCTGACAGGTTTGACATCGCCCGGCTCCCTTATTCGTGCAACTACGTCCACAAATGAATGCTGCTTCCAGAGTGTATGTTTTAATTTGTCACATCAAGGCAATAAAAGGGAGCGATATATACTTAAGCCAGTTAACATTGTAATAACAGGTTTAAAGGAGCAATTAAATGGTAGTGAGTCGCATGTCTGACTTTCTATAGGCATTACCACATCAATGGTACCTTTTAGGCTGACTATAACTTAGCATGATTGTCTCAATTAGTTTAGCTACATGATAGTTATTGTGAACTCTTTGTGAGTAATCAATGTTACGCAAGCTTATGGGAAGAAGGCTTTAATAGGGGCGAGCAGCAGCTAAATAATACGGACTTCCTATTTTAAGGAAACACCTTTCTCTCTCTGTGTCTCTGTTTTTCGCTCTCTCCCTCTTCTCTTTATTTCTTTCCTCCGAGCCCCAAGAAAGAAACGGTAATTTATAGACTTATAAATCTGTTTCCGAGATCGGTGTAGCTGAACGTAGATTTACAGGCAAAAAGCAGCTTCTGCCGCGGTTGGCCAACGAAAGAGCCCAGCGCGTAAGGCGAGGCACCCCCGCTTCGCCTCTCCTTGGCTCTAGTGGTGTGTGTCGTGGCTGTTCACTGTCACGATTCAGCCCCGAGCCACAAATAACCTTGAGGGATGCTCACCTCAAAGGATATGTGTGTGCAGAGCTCTCACGGGCGCCTGAGCTTCCCCTTGCTGCCACCAGAGCCAGCCCGAGCGAAGAGCTGCGGGGACAGACACGCGTGTGCGTGAAAAGCAGAAACGGGTGTACGAGTGTGTGGGTGTTAGAACGAGGGGCGGAGGGACGAACGACTGTAAAGCTGGGTTATAAATACGATTTAACGCAGAGAGAAGTGTCCGTGGGAGCAACCGGCCGCTTGGTGACTTGTTAATTTTCCACTCATAGAGTCTCCTGCTAAATACCGAGCCACGGATGGCTAGTGCAAAATACAGAGGGCTGAAAATTTAGTGGGAGCTGCTTGATCTGCTTCAAAACACTAACAAGTATGTACTGTTTTCTATCACGGGGGAAAAAAAAGAGCAAGAGAGCGTGTACCACTGAAATTTAAGATAACCAAAATGCAAGGGTATTTCTGTTGCTGAAGTTTTTCTCATTAGTTCTAACAATGTCTCGCCATTAGACAAGGTTGGAGTCAGCCTCAGTCGCAAGATTTCAGATCTGCAAGCTTTTTTTTCCCTTTTCTTTTTCTTTTTTTTTTTTTGCATGCACATTACATTTCTGTCATGTTTTGCAGAAGAACACGATATCCCCAAAGAACCCAAAGAAGAAAAAAAAATACTCTGACAGCAACCATTAGTTAAGAGTGCAATGAATAAACCCCTTGCACAAGAGTATCAGGACTAATTAAGATTCTGTTTAGCAGCCCTGGATGGAATGTTAATGTAGCTTTGACTAACTGGGAATAAGCAGAGGGAAAAACTGCATTTTAAGAGGAATGCTGGGGTGATAACATCTCTCACTTCTTCTGTCCAAGGTCTGCCCAAGCCTGTTACAAAGTCATTATCTCAAATTACTCCTGTACTTCATTTTTAGAGGGTTTGGGCAAGATCCCCTGGCGTTGAAGCGCTGCCTAGAGCCTCACAAAGCCAATACTCTCTAAGGGGATAAAGGCTGAATCAACCTACTATCTCTACCTTCGAGAGTTTGCTGGTACCAGTTTCTTGGACAAATACAGCCAGGATTCTGGAGGCAGATTAGGATCTATTGCTGGCGTCTCCTCACAAATCCCTAAAGGGTTTTTGACCCTTTGAAGTTTCGTCTATTTTGCTTACACAGAAGTTTACATGATTAAGTCAGGATTTTACAAGGCTCAACAAGGCAAATTTAGTCACCTCGGAACACTCAACACAAAAAAAGAAAGTAAAATATCCAGTTGTCCTGCTACTTGTTTAGTTCCAGAAACACTAGCATACTGTCATATTTAGAGTGATTAATTTAATAAAATAGAAAAATATCCGCAAGACTGCTNCCCCCCCCGGATTATTATTATTTTAATTTTTTTTCAGTCTTTGATATAGCATTCCCCCCTCCCCATTCCCAATGACCGTTAATGCAGCTTGTTTATCAGAGAATGGATAAAACTTCCTGAAGTCCTTTCCAGTCTTTTTAACATTTCCAGCCTGCCTTTTCTTCTCCTTATCCAGACAGTTACAATTTTTTGTCGTCGAGCAACAAGCCTCCTCTAATCCTTCCCTCTGAAGTAAACTTTTGCAAACGCTTTACTTGTTAAAAGCAGCCTCGTGTAATGCAAATCTTCTTTTCCTGGAATGAGAGGGCTGGGAACTGACAGCGTAAACAGGAGAGGAGGAGCAGAGCTCCTTCTCAGGGAATAGTTACCTATTTGAAGAAGTTTCCTGCAGTCAAAGCGGGAGGGCTGTAGCCAGGGGCTGCGGTTGCATCTGGCCCATCCTACTTCACTGGCCTTTTGTGGAACACAAATAGATTCTTTATCTCTCTTCCTCCCTTTCTGTCTTCCTCTCTTCCCCCTTTCCCACCAGAGGGAAGATCACTCTGCTAATGAATTACTCCTGCGGCTCTAATCAATAAAGGAAGGAATGATCTGTTCAATTCATCCTGCTTCTGAAATAACAGTAATAGTAATAGGAGTAGTAATAACTATAATACCTGGCAGGCTGGATCAGCGAGTAGCAGGGACAGCAAGGGCAACCAGGCGAGCTGCAGATTTCTCTTCCTCAACTGATTTATAATTGATGAATGGATTTTCTTGTGCAGCTGCAGTGTGGTTAAAATCTATTGAAGAGGTAGGTGTTCTGGAAGGTGTTATTTTGTATGGGAGACAGTTAGGAGTAACTGGGTGCGTTTATCAGCAGGAGATCTGAGCAAGCAACACGATTACATTGCTGTTAGTGGCTAGGTTTCAACTTTCCGTAGGCCTCCAGCACCTGCAGTCTTGTAGGTGATTCACATGGAGATGGTTCCTGCCGGCTTCTGGCCACTTGCTGCATCAGGGCATTTATCTGGCACGGAGCTACCCACTGATCTTGGCCAGGAATGCTTTGCCCTCCTCCTGGCAAGCCATTCACTGGTGCTGTGCTGGCAGAAATCGGTCAGGCCTGGTTTTGCAAGAGAAGGGGTAACAATGTCTTGCAGCATTTCTCTCACACTTTTTAAAGAAGTGGAAGGGATTTTCATACCTTTTAATATGGGTGTTTTTCCTACTTCAGGTATGACGTTTCTCCTTGCCTGTAGGGATGTACCTGGTAGTTGGTGCATTTGCAATGTGTCTTAAAGAAACAGAACTTTAATGTGGGTATCAAGAGATATGCAAAGCTGTTATCAAGCCTCTGGATCGTGGGTGTTTACCATAGATCTGGATGAGCTTTAGGACCTGGTCCCTGAGTGGGTTTTTTTCCATATGTTCTGGATTCACATTGTAAACCATGTGGGCTTCAGTGTAGTACCTTGGTTTTTTTGTTGCTATTTGGGAAAATAAACCCCAAAACACTACCATCATAAAGGACAGGCCTCCACACATCAGGACCTCCCTTTGCTGCTTGTAAAGGGGCTTAAGGCTATGTTCAAAAAGGAGACAAGGTGTAAATCGGCCAGAAAGGTCTTACTTGGCCTCTTATCTTTGAGAACACTTGGTTTCAGGACTGATTTATTTTTTGACCCTAAACTCACCCAAGAAATCAGATACTGTCTTCTGTTATGTCTAGAAAGGCTTTAGCCTTACCAGAGGTGAGAAGATTATGCCTAACCATGTTGGGGATGCTGACCCCTTGTCCTTGAAGGGCTCAGCTGGTACACCCCCTCCAAGCAAGCCTCAAATCCTAGGCCCTTGCTGGAGGTGGTCACCCTCACCTTTTCCAGCATGGGATGGGGTTGCTCCTGTTGGTGAGAGCACAGCACAAACCCAACACAAAACCTCTGAAGCAGGGATAGGAAATATGGCTTAAGCTCCCAGCCATGCAGCCATGTCTCTGCGCTGCCTCTCCCTCTGCGGAGCTGTGCCTTGTTCTGCTCAGCCCCATTAGGAGAGGGGGAGCCAGCAAGCCCCCTCCCGCCCCTTCCCCCTTCTTTACCTCTCTGTGAGAGAGGGGGCACAGAGATTTCCCTGGAGAGGCGGGCTCCAGCATATGGACAGTATCTTCCCTGAGTTTGGAGTTGTGTGTGCCTGTGATGGGAGCAGCTTTAAGCCACATTTGGCCGCTTTTTGTCTTTCGTTTGGGATATCTTCACACAGGCGAGGTGGCTTTGTGGCTTCGTGCTCAGGGTGAGGGCTGCTCCAGGGCAGCTGCTGAAATGCAGGTGAGGCCCAGTCCCACTGATGGGGCTGTAAACGGGAGTGCGAGGGGAAAGCTGAGGGATTTAACTCCTGTCTTTCTCTTCCTGCTTGCTCTTCTGCTGCATGAGAAGAATCTTATTCTCAGCACGTGTTTCTCCTTGGAAAAAACAACACACTCCAAACCCAAAACCTCCAGTGCCATGCTCAGATCTGTTTCTTTCTACAGATCATTAGAATTTTTTTTTATGGGTTTTCATTTATCTTCTGCTTTTTAAACTTTTTTCACACTAAATTTTACACTCTAAGTTTGGGGGAGAGGTATTAATTTATAAAATCATGAAATGTGAAATACATACGTCTTTACTCAGTTCTGCAGTCTGGGGCTTAGAAGTGGAAAAAACTCCTCAACCAAATTAGCATGAGATTTCTCTTAAAACACTGAAATCTCACTTGACTTTAAAGTATTATTATTGTCAGCAAAGCAACTGCATAATTACATTTCTATTTCTCTATGTTTAGTTGGTATTAGTGTCTGTAAGCTAGATCTTCCCTTTTCATTAGCCCACACATCTTTTTAAAAATTCCTGTTAGAGCTGCAAAATATGCTTATAGAGGAATAAAAATCTAACTTATTTGAATTGTTTTAATAGTAAATAATTTTAATTGCAGAATATTATTGGTGAACATGTAAGAACGCATAATTTATCTTTTCTATCTGAATATGAAAGTTTGCCATATCAAACAAATTGTTTTATTTTTTTTTACAACAGTTAGAAAGAACAATATAGTGGAATCCTCCAAACTACCATTATGCAAAGCCCCCTCTGAATTACAAACATACATAATTCTGCTTCACCTAACTTCAGTGGGAATTAAATACTTAAAAAGTAGCATTAAAAGGAAATTTTTGTTATCTGTAATAGCAAGAATGAAATTATAGTCCTGCAATTCACATAATAGGAAAAAAATGTTTACTGAAACTAATAAACAGAAGAAACTACTCAGTTAAAAGCACATTTTTTGGGATGTTTTAGAGGACTAGAAACAATAAAAATGTCCATGAAAATATGGTCCATAATATCCTTGAAAAATCCAAGCAGCTGAGTCCAATTTCTATTATTGTATCCAGTCCTAAAAAACCTGGTAAAATTGAACAATTCATCCTTAAGGTATTTTAATGTAGCATACATATAATATTATTTTTATTAGTGGATTAGAATTAGGTTTGTGGTTCTGAAGATAATAAGTCACAGTGTAAATCTATAGTAAACTTGTTTTCAAGCTAATGAAAGGATTGGACAACAGATAAATCTACATTTTGTGTCTCACTCCTTTTTTTTCCTTTTTCTTTCTTTTATTCTAATCCCTTCTATAATGCCTTCATATTAAATATGAAAGCATTAGGTGCTTGTGTGACTCAGTGGATAATACAGCTTCAGTCTTCTTCCATTATCTCAGTGTCATTAGAATATTATAATAAAAGTATATATTGGATATGCTGTAAAAAATCACATGTGGGAGGCAGGCTCTTTTAAAATATGTGAAATCCCTCATCAATCAATACTGAGAAAACAGTTTCAAATATTAATTTCTAATATAATTAACTATTTTTGCATTTAAGGGTAACAGAAGAGTATGCCAGTTCTAAAATTCAAAACCTAAAGTGCATGATAGAATACAAGCCTAAAAATGAAAGACAAAATAACATCTTTCTGGTAGAAAATTGCTACCATGGTTATCCACCTTTGTACACAATGAAGAGAAGTCCAGTGAAATAAACCCTGTGTAGTCATAGAAATAATTACTTTATTGTAAAACATATGGATAAGAGGATAAAAGTACCCACAGTCATTATTTATGTGGTATCCACACTACCAGCTACTTGAATTGCAAGAATAAATAAGTTAAATGAGTTTTTGCAGTTGTCTGTGTTTTGGTACTGTAATACATAGGATTCCCTGAACTGGGTCATGCAGTGGCAGAATTCCAGCTACCTCTGGAGGTCAAGACTGTGATGATCATGCCTCTAAGGCACACTGGGCATGTGACAAGGAAGGCTATTGTCCCGATCTGGATCTGTGATTTCTGGGATTTTCTGGAAGAAATCTGCTGTGGTGCACTCTTCCATCTTCATCTCTTATAGTTATGGCTTCTTTCTCAGTCTATGATTCCAGACACAGCTGGTTAGTACATCACAGATCAGGTCAGGCAATTGCATTTGATGTGTGGGGGTCATATGTGAGACCCATATGTAAGAGAGAAGGAGATGGGTGGGGGGAGAAAGAGACAGAGAGAAAGGAAGAAATCGCTGCCTTGCAAATGTGTGAGCCACAAGCACTGTTAAAGGGCAATATGTTGGGAATCAAATGATATGAAATATGTCAGATCTAATATTTCCTCACGTATGCTATTTCTACATTTTTGAAAAGAGATAAAACTAAGTTGTGCTGTAACTAACCCTTATCACCTATCATTCTCAGTGAGAATCCAGTATTTTGTGTACACACATCATCAGCTGAACTGAATGACTGATACATTAGGTAGTGTCAGACGGGAGGATCTGGGACTGTGCTGACTGTTGGGAGCTTATTCTGACTGCTTTCTTTTCTCCTCATCTGTCGAAGGCATCAGATATTTCTGGAACAGCATCTACCAGTGGCAGAGATAGACTTCTTGTTCCTTGTTAGACAGTCTTAGTCACCACAGCAATTATTTGATGTGGGGAGTAGAGAAGGGCAATTTTTGTGGCCTTCCTTTACTTTCTCTCTGGAGGGGAAAGTAAATACCTAATATTGAGAACACTCTCAAGAGAAATGTGGTTTGTTTATAGAAGAGAGTGGAGGGGGAAACCACAGTTTTACCAGAATCGAAGTTTTATAATGTTCAGCCAAGATATGTCTATTTTCTGAGACAGAACTATTAATTTGTAACATAACATTGGCAATGCCCAAGTTAAAGGAAAACTATATATTTGTAAAATATTTTTTGCACTGAAAGTGTGACATCATATTACTGTAGCTCTACATGGTTACATGTTAAACACATTAATCTCTTCAAATATGCTAATAATGCATGAATCAATACAGAAGGATCTACAAGTTGACTTTAAGGGAATACAGTTGCCTTTATCTAAGAATGTAAACACATTTAGAGGTATAATAGATAAACCATAATGAGATTAGCCTTTCCATCAATTCATTTAAGATTTATGCTTGCAACATTTGTCATACTCTGTAAGGTTCTCCTACATGAATCCCATGTAAAGAAACTAAAAAATGAAGATAAAAAAATTAAGATATTCTTTATACAACTATTTGGGCATTTTTTTTTTTTTGTAATGTATAAAGAGAATAGGATAGAGTTTATAGTAATTTGAGAAAAAGTTCTTCCAAATAAGGGAGGTTTTTTTCTTTGTTCTTAAACTCTCAATAAGTCAGGCTTTGCAGTGGTAAGTAACTATGTGCAGCAGGATTTCAACAAGTCCATTCAATATATGACCTTGAAGAGGAACTTGGAGCACAGTAAGGTGTTCAAGTAATTACCATCTCAGAACTCTTAAGTGCATTTACGTTTTTACATGAGTATAAAGCATACCTTAGTTAGAAATAGTCACCCTTTCTACTCAAAACAGACCGGTGAATTTGTTCAGATATTTTGGCCTGAAGAGTTTTAAGTGAATTTAACAAGAGAAACAGATCATGGATTTGACATGATTACATGCAAATACAGGTAAACAGAAAAAACTTTGAAATGCATGCAAAATAACAATGCTAGCAGATTGTTAAAAATAGATAGCATTCAATGAACACTTATATGTATATATATGCTGCAGATGGAGCCACAAGTAAGATCCCTATTTAAAGATGGATAACATTTTCTTATATAAGATTCTGGTGTGGTTCTTATTGTTGTAATTCTTCAGATGAGAATTTTTTATGACTGATGTCAGCCTTGCACTGCATGTCTTGCTTTTATATAACAAGAAAGCTTCAACAAAACAGTTTAACTGTTTCCAGGAATGATAGGGAGAAATTGTTTGGTTTGTTAATGTTAAAAATCTGTGTGACCTGACTGAATAAACTGCTTTACAGTAAATAGTCTAAATTTAAGAAGGAGGTATCTTGAGGCCAAAAGGAGGTGTATTTTTTTCTTTCCCTGTAAAAATACACACCCATTTGGCAGTTATCACTGGGTATACTTGATATAATAGCTTAAAGTTTAATTATTTGTAGATTTCATCTGTAGTGTGTATGTTCAAGGCTGGCAATCTCAGAGCAGAGCTAAGCATGTCATTCCTTATAATTGTTTCTCTTATGTGCCTCAGTAACTGTAGAAGTGAGGGCAAGAATACTGTCTCTTTTTCTGCTCTCATTCTTCCTTCATCGTCATCCACATCAGTTCAGGACAGTCTGAAGAAGGACAGATTAATCAGCCTTGAATCAAAGTTTGAGTGGTGAGCAGAGCTGGGACAGGGTCAGATATCTTCAGGACTTGAGATCTGAACGAAGAGGCAACTGGCTCTGGAAGAGGTCATAGACAAGGTCAAGCAGTAGAAATAATAAAAAAAATAGGAAGAGGGGTGAGATCCGCTTGTCCAGAGGAAAAGATAGAGATGGAATTCAACAGGTTAGAAAAGATTCTGAAATGTCTATGGCCACCAAAACCCATAATTTTTCCAGACCTGGGCTAGGACCCAGGATTTCTGGTTTTCGGAGTTTCTCTTCTACTCACTAAATTGGAATGTGACTGGCAGTGTATATATCTCATTCCCTGTATCAGTGGGACCAAAATCACAGCTGGTTATTCCCTTGTTTCAGGTGAAAAACTTTTGCTGGAATTCAGATTCCAGTGTTGTAGTCCACAATGTGAGAATTGGAAAGATTTCATATGATTAACATTTTTGTAAGACTGAGAAACAAAGAAGTGATTAACTTTTTTCTTCCCTATTCCTTGCCTCATCCCACTTGATTGATTGCTGAATAGAAAGATCTCTTAGGAAGAGGCACTCTTTCAAAAACTAGCCTTCATTGGTGGATTTCCTAACTTTTTAATGTTTGGCCTTGTAGCCCCAATGTTTTGTTTAAACTTGATTCTTGAATCAAGCAGCAAGAGCTAGAACAAAATGACACAAGTGACTTTTTGTCACTCATCCATACTATGATTGTTTAAATGTATGTATGTCTGTGTGCGTGAATGTACTCATATATGTGCTTTATATGTAAATATATATATATGCATATGTATACACAGAGGTATGTATTCTCTCTCTTAATATTTTTCTTTTGTGGGCTGAAGACAGAAAAAAGTGTAGCAGGGAATTACATAATCCTATAAACAGTTGTGTGGGTGAAGTAATTTACCTTACTTGAGTGAGGACTGCCAAATCCAGCATGAGAATTTGTGACATTGATGTTATTCAGATGTGAGAGTTTCTAGGATTGCAACTACTGGCTGTAGTTATTTGGAGACTTTCTGTTTCTTCCAACTGTTAGTGCTGCAATATGCTGTAACTAACTGATTGCAGCAAGGCTCTATGCTAAATTTACACGTACAGAGTTCCATATCTGTCCAAGAATGTATGCACATAGCTGGTGTCACTGCAGGCACTGAGCCATTTGTAAGTTTAAAATTACTGATTTACATTAATATTTGTAGGATTTGCGCCTTGGTTAATTTGTCGTCTTCCTAAAGGGAAAAGGATATGGACAAGTCAGGACTAAACTGACAAATGTGTTAGTCCTGCCAAAGCATTCACAGTGTATCTAATGCTTTTCTTGAGTCAGTTGGTCAGTCAGTCATTCTGTCAGTGATTCTTTCCGTGAAAAAAGTATTCCTAGAAATGAAAACAAGTCTAAGAACTTAGCAACAGAAAGGGTATGTGTTAGGAAGAGTATATTTTTCTCTTGCTTCCTTTCAGCTACTCCAGAGAAATAAGACATGACATTATGTATATGAACTAACAAACATCTAACACTTGACGAGATCCAAGAAGGGAATGGGATAATAGGAAATCATAGGAGGTAAAATTTTATAGAACTTGCAGTTCACAACAATGCTGATCAGTAGGCACACTGGCAAGAATTCAGATCTCTGTTTTTCATGTATGTATACATATATTCCTGTTTCTCGTGGTGGTTTACACAAATACTGACACACATGTGCACAGACACTTCTCTCTAGCATAATGGGGATTGATTCTTATGTAAATTACCAGCACATTTTGACCCCAGGTACTGTGTTTCAGAATGTTTGGTAATTTTTGATTAGTAGGTTTAGTACTAAAAGAATTATATCAAAGCTTTTTTTCCAATAGTCAACCTACAGCACCAAAAAAAGTCTATTATACCATATAAAACCCATCAAACTCAACAATTTATGTATCAGATCAGGAGAAAACCACTGTCTAAAAATCATGCCAATTTCAGGAAGAGAGTTGAAAAGTGCTTCAACAGGCCTGAGCTGGTGGGGACTGTGACTTTACAGTTAAAAATTTCTTACTTTAATATGCTCCTGTCTTGCCAATAGCCATGTGTTGGGCTTCTTTGACACTGCATAAGGTTTCATATGTTTTAAAAAAGGGTTGTCTGGGTACGGGAAAGATTGAGATGGTAAGCAAGACAAATCTGGGGGTAGTTTGTCTGAGCTATTGAGTGCCTGACTGTGCCACATGGGACAATGACCTCAGCTGCTTGTGCCCTCCACGACTGTCTCAGACAGGGACTGAGGGATGTAGCATCCAGGGGTGAAGCTGGCTACTCATGGTTGGAGATGTTATTCTTTCTGCTGAAGTCACAGGAAAAGAGCAGCCTTAGGCTGAGCAAACCCTCTGCTCCTGAAAGAAGGTTGGACTCTAAGCGGGCAGTATGGTGTTAGGTGGCATTCATAACAAATGAAAAAGGGCACAGAGATCTAAAATGTGCAGGAATTCACAGCAGAAATCTGGAGGATTTCTTCAAGATGCCAAAGGGTGTTCTTTTGGTCTCACTAAGGTCCAGAGGAAATCAGTTTTGCCTTCCTAAGTCTAAGGAGCTTGTGCCTGAGAAGCGGACTGGGACCCAACTCTGGGAAGGCAAGCATCCAAAACCTGCTCCATCCAGAGGGATGGGACATTTCGGACTGCATCATTTGCAGCAGTGTTGTTCTCAGTTTCGCTTTCACCCTCCCAAGTGCATTCCTTTAACAATCCCCTGCCTCAGGCAGCTATTTATTTTGCCTTTGTCAGCCTTATTAAAAAAAAAAAAAGAAAAAAAGATGGAAAATTATTAAATAATAGATAATAAGCGTCCACTATAATATTTTGCTTAAATATCTCTAGATCTTAGAGGTTCCTCTTTGTAGACATTATTAGTATTTTAAATATCAGGTTTTCAAAGATCAGAGTAAATATTGTGGACATTTAGGTTATGCTGCTATGATATCCACTTATAGGCAAAAATGAAAAATAACAGGACCTGAGTAATGTGTACAAAAATTCAAATACTGTTAGAAAGTTTCTTAAATATCATCAGAATATTGGAAGCTTTTAGAAATACAAAAGGGAAAAAATAAGACCAATCAGATGCAGTATTTTGTGCTTTTCCCCTGGAATTTGTTGACACTATTATTTTTTAATTACCTTATTACAATCTGCTTTGTTACTGATAGAATTGAGTTCTTCAGTATTTCAGGTTAGGCAGTAAACCCCTACCAAATCTGAGACATAACAGGTAGCAGCTAAATGTGACAGTAAACTTTTGTCAAGTGATTAAAGTCAAGTAGGTTGTGCCAGTTTACAGACCTTACTAAAAGTTCACAGTAATTGTCAGAAAATCTCTCTTTTATTTAATTAAGATGTGGATGAAATTGTAAGTGGAGGTATTTTTCATATTTAAAGAGGCCTGATAAAAAGAATTTGAGCTGTGACTTTTCAAACTCTTTCTTGGCTTTCGAAGGGGAAATGGCTAATGCCGTGAGCATTTCAACTATTCAGGAGGGTAACATAGTTAGTCAAATTAACCTGTTTTACTTGTCAATGACAGAAAAAGATGTTTATGCATGCTCTTATTTATTGAGATTGCTTGTTAAATAGCTTTACTAGTGCCTTTAAACAATTATCTGAATACAAATGTGAATATTCAATATATTGTTTTATAGAATGAAATTCCTGTCAGAACTATGTGACTGGATATCAAAGTGACTTGACAGCATTTTGGTATTTTAGTTGAACTCAGTTTACCCTGGGGTTTTTTTGGTTGTTGCTGATTTGTTTGCTTGTTTGCTTTATTTTTCCTCTCTCTTTTTTTCCCCCCTGTAAAAGAATGAGAAGTCTAGTTTGATCATTTGACAAAAAATATTTAGTTCATGCCTTACATTATGAAATGATTATAGCTGTAGCTAAGAGGGAGCATGAATTCACACAAAGTGAATATTTCTTTTTAGGCAAATCTGGAATATAGATCAACTGTAAGTACCAAACAATGAAAGTAAATCTGGAATATTTTACGTCTCCGCTAGTAAAACGTAAACAGATGCAAGACGTCCAACATAATATTTTTGGTCACTTTTTGATGCCTTTGGTCACTTTTTGACATTGTTATACCTAAACTACCAACATCAGGATGAGTTTCCTGAATACTGTGTAGCCTCACAATTTTGTTCTGAAGAGCTTTATTTAACCTGCGACCACTTTGGAATAACCTTCTGAGCTTTATATTACAATGGAGCATTAAGAAGGTCCTGACAGCAGAATAAATTCACTTAGCTTATTTACTTAGTTTAGGCATTTGTATGTACTTGGTTGAGGTGAAACATCAAAATAAATCAGTCAATTTGTGCCTTGGTTCAGTGTCTAAGATGTCTTGTGATACTGTTGATAACACTAAGAAACAGAACCCTCTAAGAATTTTTTCCATAATTTAAACTTTTGTATAAGTTTGTTCCCTAGCTAAATCTCACATAGAGATTTGTCTTCTTTTCAGGACAATCATATTTCAGTAAATCCACACAGGAATATTAGTCGTAGTTCATTTAATCACCAAATCCTAACAACTAAGTATTCGCTTCATTAAAGATACTAAAAAATTCTGGCCAGCTGTTTCCTGCCACTTGGCTGAGGACAAGGTGGAGAAAGACAAGCAATTCAATCCCCGGTAACTCTCAGTTGTGTTCAGCATAATTCTGCCACATAATTATACTTTCATAATTTTATTCCTAAACTAGAATCTGAATCCAAGGGGGGCTCTATGACTTACGGGCTTAAATTCTGACATGCTTAAATTCATGTTGTACACACAAAAATTTCCACAGATTTTAGTAATCAACTTAGACAAATGCTTTTTTTTTGTCAATTGTGCTTTCTCTCTTTTTTTTTTTTAATAACTTTAAATTAAAGTAGTCAAACAGATTGAAGAGGGAGGTATAATTAACATATTATTTGTATATACAAATGGTGGATTAGTTATTTGCTCTGTTCCTGGAAAACTGTTTCTTATTCTGATTCATATACAAAATTCTGGAACATTAGGAACTCTTCATCAAAGATCAAGATGACTTTTTTATTATGGTGGTTTTAAAGCTGCTAGCAATTTTTATGCACTGAATGTAAAAAGAAATACTGATTACTACTGAAGAGTGGCTTTAAAAATATCCATTTGATTGTATGAACAATCAGACCTGTTGGCCATGAAGATAAGTGCTAAGATACCAAATAATAAATCAATATTCTAAGGCCAAAATCTAAACAGACAGAGATCAGTGAAGTTATATGAACTTCTGCTAAGCTGTGCTTATTTATACAGCTGGGTCTGGCTATAGGGTGCTGCAAAAATGACAAAGTTATCCAATTTGATCATAATTCAAGAGAACTGTCCCTGGAAACAGAATTTAGCATTCTGTACAGCCCACGGAGAAGATTAGGTATGTCAGGACAGGATCAAAACCTATCCACCAGCCCAGGAAATGCTGAGCAGGGCTGTGTGAAATCCTGCCTGTCCCTAGGGTGCAAGCAGCCCAGCCCAGGCATTTGTGGCCACTTGTGCACTGCATATTTGTGTCCTCTCTCCAGCATAAGGCTGTTGCTGATTTTCTTTGGAAGAATAAGAAGGGATGCAGTCTTTTCAATAAAAGAAATCATCTGCTTACAGCCTAACAGCTGCAGAGCCAGCAAATTTTTGCAAATTTCCTTCTCTCCTCTATGTAGCTACTGTCCCAGTTCAGTGTCCTCAAGCCCCTGAACCAGGGGAGTGGGATGTACTGAGCTGTAGACTCTATTCCTACTACACAGGCTAATTAATGGGAAAAAGTGCATTCATTTTGCCTTGCCCTGGGGTTTTAAAATCGAAGCACAGCTTCTCATGATGCTGCTGGTAGCTTGATTTTATTAGTGCTTCCTGGGCATATTCTGTGGGTTGTGATCTGAGTCAGGCAGCTCAGCCAGTAGAGACTCATTCAAGGGGCAAGAAATGCTAAGCACTTACTACAGAATCTCTCAGGGGAGTGAGGACAAATTTGGGATTCCTACGAGGTTAGTAAACAAGATGCCCAGCTCCTCATCCTAGCTTGAACTACAGCAAATCTGAACACTGTAAAGTTCACATTGCCTTCAGGGCCAGGCAAAACTTTTGGATACTAATTTTGGACTTAAATTTAGACTAAACTCCACTCAGGTGGTGTGTTCCTAATAAGCTCGCTTCATAAAACACTTCACCTCAAGAGGTCTTCAACACGTACTTATAAATTAGGCATAAACCTAAAATGTTGCTTGTGAAAAAGGATACTTTACTCAACTTCATGACTGTGGCCAGCTAGAGCTTTAGGTAAGGATCTTAGAAAGTAATGTACTGTTTTCCTCCTGATGCACTTCATAAGTTTTGTGGTCTCATCTGCTCTTTAGCTTTCTGTATATAATTCTTGGGGTTGCTTTGCTCTTGACTATATGGGTTTTGAGAAAAGTTTCCTATTTTTCAAATAATATTCACATTCATTTTGTTTTTCACTGCTATATGGTGGAGACAGAAATTGTAGCCCAATGCTTTTGTGGAAATTTGTAAATAAGACTGACAAAGAGGAAAAGCAGGTAGGTGTCACTCATAGTAGTCTGAAACTACTGCATAGGCTTTTGTTCCTCTGTTGTAGTTACTGAGCTTATATTTACCTACTTGCAGCAAAGATGAGCATCACAGGTAAGTGCAATAGTATTTGCTCAAGGTTTCTTTTTTTTCTTCAAATCTCATAGTAACGCTGTAGTTTTTCCTATTGCTGCTGTTCATTTAATCAGCAGTTTCATCTCAATGGGCTTTCATGCCCTGAAGAGATATGAGGACTTACAAGGATCAGATGGTGTAAGAATATAAAGCTAGGAGACTTGCTTACTGCATAGGGGAGCCAGAAAACTGCAAAACTGTCACCTGCTGTTTGCTAAAGCCTAGATGTTCTCAGAACAGAACATTGCCTTACTTTCCTGACAGGACAGATAAAAATGCAGAAATTTTGAATGTGTCTTTCCTTTTTGGATCTTTTCACTTCTCTGAAGAGAACTTCTCATCAACATGAATGGTAATGATGGGGAAAAAAAAAAAAGAAGCTAATTTTGCTGGCGGATCCCTGAAGGAATTGAAGGAGGTTTAACAGCCTTTAGTCAGGTGCTGAATTTTTTGTACTGTGTGAGTGGGATAGTTAGTCTCCTTAGCCTGACTCTAACCACAGCCACTGAGCAGATCAAAAATGTCCTGGAACATGTAAAAGAGAAAAGAGTCTTTTATCTTGAGCAGATACGTGCTCTGCTGAGCACTCTGTCAGGTCTGTGACAGTCAACAGCAAATAAGAAACTGTAACGCAGAGCAGAAGTTGACATTATCAACTGAGCCATTCCATCCAAAAACAGATGGAGAGAGATGCCACTTCTTATTTTACAAAATGCATATTGAGAAGGTAAGTGGTACCTGTGAAACTTCCAGCAACTCTTTGCTAAATTTATGACCTCTGACTAAGCATTGTGTCTTGTCAAGGAGGAGACAGCTTTTGGTATGCACAGTGGGACTGTGGAAATCCAGGAAGCTCAATTTCAGAAAGTTCAGAACCCTGCAGGTTTTATTCTACATTTGATATCTGACTGGCAGACATCCTGAGCTCCTTCTATAGTCAGCAATGGGGTGTCTCTAGAGCCTTAGCTAAAAGCTAGAGGACTTAGGTGTGTGCAGTTTCCTAGAAGCACAGGGAAGCACTGAAGGCACACGCTGTTTTACAGAGCGGGGTTCTAGTCACACCCTCAAAAGGTGCAAGCACAAACCAAGTTATGTAACCTCTCCAAGCTACTTCTGTCCTGAGCTGCAGGGGTCTCTGAGGTAGGTCAACTTCCCTTCTCATTTGTTCCATGGCTTCTGGGAAGATTTTCACCTGGAATAAAGTTTCCAGGAACAAAGATACAAATGTCATTAAAATCAGCAACTAGTTGATATACCCAGGCTGCATAAAACCTGACAGATACCAGATTTAACAATTAGAACACTATCAGAATAACAGAGAGAGATCAGAGGCCTTGACAAGGTTAGTAAAACTAAAGAAAAAGAACAGGAGTTATACAGATAAAATGTTTGCATTTTCATGATTGATTTATTAGAATAAAGAAAGTTTAGCTTTTCTGAGTTCACTTTGTTTTAATATTCCTTTGAATATGGCTTCAATATCAAAGTGACAGGAAAAAACCCCACCAAAATATCTCACCCCAGATATTTTATATGTGTGTGAAACTGTTGAATAACTCACAGTTTGTCCCTCCAAGTGAAGGAAGGCGGTCCTCTTCAGTTGATGGGTGAGTCAAACTCAGTGGGTGCAATTAAAGCTTGTAGAGGCCTGTGAAGGATAACTACTTTTTACCATGCTTGTCACCATGCCACTCACTATCTGCATGGAATGATCTATTGCTGCTGCTGTTGCTGACAAAATCTGCTTTTTTTTCCCCCCCATATACTTGTCCTGCCCAACAGCATCTGTTTTTGTTCAAAGAGGCCTGTGCCTTCCCTCACCTTGATGATCCGTTGCTGTATCTTTTCTGGCAAAGAACTCAAAAGATTTTGCCAGAAGGTTGCACTCAATCAATCCTGCCTTTAGGGTGTCCTAGAAGCGCTTTCTTGGATCACCATTGCTTCCTCTTTCCACACTCCAGTTCCCTTCATAGGAGGTGCTTGAACATATGTACATCATTGATTCAAGCCATATGTCCAGCCCATTACACCTGGGTTTTCCATGTGGATATGCTGCAGGAATTTATCACTGGTCAGTTTAGTGTAGCATCTGACTCAGAGTAAGATGCCTAGGTGCCTCTGGTGGAACTTCTCCAGCTGGCAGATGTGCTCTCTATACTATATCAAAATCCTGCCTCTGATTAGCACAACAGCCTTTTACAATTCTGGTCTGTATTTCTAGTCTGAACTGACACTGATTCCATATTCACTTAGTAAATCCAGCAGAAAATTCCCCTAATTCTATGAATGCAGGAAACTCTCTCTCCAGAAACCCTGACACAGTCATTCAACATAACTGGAATGTAGGTGAGCCCACATGCAACAAAGAGCTCAGTCTCTCTGTGTTTAGTGGAAGGGACAGTGTATTTTTCCCCAGGCTGATTGACAGATTATCTCAATTTTTCTCAAATTTATGATTAGTCTGATTTTTTTTCTTGTTTGTCTTGAAAGTAGCCCATTTGTTTTTTAAGAAGATCTGAAGTGTTTGGCTGATGTGAGCCCCCACTGTGCAATGTTGTGCATCCCAGCATTCCTGTGTGCTGTACCTGATGGCCTCTGTTTGCTGTGCAGTCCTCCTACTGCTCAAATGTGAGTCCTGATATTTAGGCTGAGGTTGCATTTTTTTTTACCTGATTCTTCAGAATAAAATTACATTTTCTCAATAAAATGCATCAAGGAAAACAGAGAACAACAGTTCATTTTGTAACCAGTGATTTACAAAGACAAAGTAAGAGACTTTCAGGGAGGGTCTGAATGGCATATGGTCTAAATAGAAAAATAAAGGCAGAAGGAAGAGGGAGAGAAGTAGGGGAGAATTAGTTCAAAGAGATGGATGTGGGTGGTATAAATGGCCAATGAACACAAGAAGGAGGAAGTTGAGGTTAAAAAATAAAGTCTCTCATCATGGCTCTTAGGAAAGAGGTGAATGAAATTACCCCACCACAGTTAAAGCACTGCATAAGCAAGAAGTTGCACTCAAAACACACAAATAAAATTAAAGGGAGCTCTGAAGGGACTGGTGGTAACAACCTCTCAGATATATTCTCCCAAAGAAAGTGTATAAGTATTGAGCACAAAAGATTTATGAAAAGGTAGGTTTAATCATATCCTGATGTAACAATAGAGTGACATATAATTTGACTTTTTCCCTAAAATTAGGAGCTCAGTTACATATGTATACCTTAAGACCAAAGGCCCTGCAGTGCTAAGACTCTGTCGTATTAGTCTCTGTGTTGCCAATTTTTCATAATGTATTTACTAACAGAATGCCAGATTCATCACCGAATTAATTCAGCTTCACATATCTAATAGCACTTGATCAATGAATCTGGATGAAGAAATGGATCAGTGGGCTGTGGTTTGTATGCTTAAATATTTGAGGTTTTTTATTTCCACATTGGCACAAGTTTCAAGAACTACTTGAAGTTCAGCAGAGTTTGGACTATGGCTACGCTAAAGAACAGCTGATATAATAACTCTTTACATGCATTGCCTGACCAACAAAATATTCAAGAATGCCTTAATGACAAATAAACTCAAAGCATTTGGCTTGGTGTCTTTTGTTTTAAATAATAAACAAGACAATACCATGTTACGAAGAATCAAATTGAAGATTTGGAATAAGTAATTATAATAACCCAACAGGAGTTCCAGGGTCTTTTTGAAGCAACATTGTTCTTGGATTACAAAACACTGATAGAAGTCTCAGTGTTGTAAGCCACATGAAGAAAGGAAACCCCAAATTAAGAATGATCATTACAAATCAGAGACACTTCTTCTGCATCTTTCTTTCATCAAAAAATGCCAGCTTGGCCATTTAAAGGACATGTAACAATGATATCAAAAATTTTTCCCATGTGAAATGTTTGCACAGGAGATGTAGAAACTAGAGCATGCAAGCACGATATTTGAGCATGCAACGCCATATCACAACCACTTCGAGGAAGCAGATGACTGCTTTCTACAGCATTCTGATTTTAGAATGGTCCAATTCCACAAATAAGCTTGTCTTTTATAACCAAAGAAAGGAAAAAATCAAAAGGCATATTTTCCATTTTCTCTCGCAATTTGTAAGTATTTCTTGCAGATGTTCAAGTGTTCAAAGTATAATTTGAAACTGGAATCTGAATCTACTGGAGGAAGTTTAAAGTATGTTGACCAAACTGTTCCATATTGCAGAAATCATGTTCTTATGATTAAGAAGGATCAAACAAAACAATAATCCAAAGTGACCGAACCATGTCTCCTAAAAAAAAATTCTAAATCCATATATAAGCACATGGATAAAATAAAAATATTTGTAAGAAGGTGAGATTGCACTGATTGCAGTTTGAGTTCAGATGCAGCCACTAAGAAGTAGGTCCCTTACTATAGATTTAAGAGCCTGACCTTAGGCATCTAAGTCTACAAGGGGCTAGTACCTTATGATAGGAAGCTGTTGTACAAGCTTATAGAGATATCTGTGAGGAGATATGTCTGAAGGGAAGGCATTCTTGTTTCGATTAGTGGAAAACATAATAACCATATCAAAATATTCTCAGACTGAATGCCATAAAGTCTACATTAGGCATGGAGATATAAGGCCAGTTGCTACATTCATTTTAATTTTGGGAAAAGAGTAGAGTAGTTGGTAAGCTGGTTTGAGTAAATTTTCAACAGATCAGAGTTCGATTGTTTTGGAATTAGAACCTTGGGGTTCCAGCGGTAGCTTTTTTTTTCTTTTTTTTTTTTTTTTTTTGATACAGAGAAGCTAATTAATTACCTCCTATTAATTTTTCACCTCTGATTTTCTATATATTAGACAACAAAAAGCTCATTCATAACTATGCAATTGAGTAGTACAGCAGCAAGGTATGAATAGCAGAGAAAGAACTTGAGATACGTACAAATCAATTTCTGAGAATTCCTTAATACCTCTGAACATATGAAGTGAACTGTATATAAAGTAAAACCTTTCCATGAAAATTGCACAAGATGCAAAATTTCTGTGCAACATCCAAAAAAGTCCACATTGCCTTGTCTCACAGTAGGGAAATAAAACTCACTGCTACAAATTAAAGAAATCTATTAATAATATACTACTTCATTCCTCTTGGTTTGATGGCATTTAAATGGAATTTAATACAAATTTAGGGGCACCTGTGCTCAATGCAAGGAATAGTTCTAGAATCATAGGATCATAGCATCAATCATATAGTTGGGTTGGAGGAGATCTGAAAGATCATCTTGTTTCAACCACCCTGCCACGGGCAGGGACAACTTCTACTAGACCAGGCTGCTCAAAGCCCCATCCAACCCGGCCTCAACCCGGCCTCAAATACTTCCAGGGATGTAGCAACTTGTTCTTGTGCTTCACTGCTCTCTGAGTCAAGAATTTTCTCCTGTCAGCTAATCAAAATCTACTCTCTCTCCTTCAGCTTAAGGCCATTTCCCCTTGTCCTATTGTTACATGCCATTGTAAAAAGTTCTTTTCCTGCTTTCCTGTAGGTCCCCTTTAGGTACTGGAAAGCTGCTATAAGATCTCCCTGAAGCCTTCTCTTCTCCAGGCTGAATGGTCCCAAATCTTTCAGCTCCATCCCTCTCAATATCTTCATGGCCCTTCTCTGGACTCACTCTAACAGGTCCATTTCTTTCTTGTGCTGAGAACTCCAGACCTGGGTGCAGCACTCTGGGTGGGTTCTCATAAGGGCAGAGTAGAGGGAAGAATCACCTCCCTTGACCTACTGGTCACTCCTCTTTTGGTGCTGCCCAGGTCTGGGCTGTGGACACACATTGATGCCTCATGTCCAGTTTTTCATCCACTACAACCCCCCGTTCTCCGCTGCAGGACTGTGTTCCATGAGTTCATCTCCCAGTCTGTGCTCATGTCTGGTGTTGCCCCAACCCAGGTGCAGCCAGGTCCTTCTGGAGGGCATCCCTTGCTTCTGTTGTGTCTACTTCTCCATTCAGCTTTTTGTCATCTCCATGCTTGCTTGATCTCACTGTCTGTGTCTTTGATAAAGGTATTAAAATGTACCAGTCTCAAGAACTCTTATCTCACTCTGATGAGTGAGGGACACCATTTCTCACTGGCTTCCACTTGGAAATAGAGACATTGACCACAATTCTCTGACTGCATCCATCCAGCCAATTTCTTATGCACTGAATAGTCTACCCTTCAAACCCATGTCTCTCCAATTTGGAGAAAAGGATGTCGTGTGGGACCATGTTGAAGGTCTAACAGAACTGTAGGTGGTCTTCATTTATTGACTGTTGCAGTTACTCCATCATAAAAGGCCATCAGAATAATTCTAGGTTACTGTTACCTCTAATTATTTCAGTTCGACTCTTTTTAGGGTAAGCTAATACTAATTCTGAGGTTTTTAAAAATCTACTTTATCTTAAAAATATTTTTTCTTAATTCTGAGACTGCACTGAAATTCTAGGTTAATATTTCATCTTTAATGGTTTATACATGAAAATCTGATGTTGTTATTCTGTCTGATTAAGAGGTACCATATGTTTTAAAATTACAAACCAGAAAAGCATGGGTGTTTATACCTTTCTTTTCAGAACAAGCATGATATCTCACTCACACCTCTTTTTTGGATATGTATATATGTATACATTTATCACAGTTACTTAGTGCTTTGTTTTAGCTGAGAACAGGTTTGCTGCACTTCAGATGGGACAGCTTTGTTTTTTGGCAAAGCAGCAGGATGATATCAAGGTCAGGAAAACACTGGAAGCTAAATTAAGTAGCATCTTTTTTTACCATTTGGGAAATATTATGTAATAGGCAATTTTACTGCAAGTGGATCCTACCAGGAAAATGTGGGGTTTGGTTGCTTTTTTTTGGTTGGCCTTTTCTTTTGTTTTGTTGAGTTTTCTTTTGTTGGTGGTGGTGGGGTTTTTTATTTGTTTGTTCTGTTTGTTTGTTTGGGTTTTTTTGTGGCTCACTATGACTGATAGTATTTTCTTTACTCGTGGATCTTACTGTGGCACAGTAGAAGAACTGACTGGGACTGGGAGCTGCCCTTTACCTGGAGAGCTGTGAGTAGGACAACCTCGCTGGCTTGGAGAACAGCAAGAGGTTTGTCCACAGCTGGGAAGAGCAGGGAGCACACAGGGAGAGGCCTTGCAGAAGGCACAGGAAAAGCCTGCTGAAGGAGTCAGGGCACTACTTCTGCAGATTTCCAAAGGCAACGTGCTGGAGCTGAGTCTACAGGACATCACTGGTGTGCATATATGTAGGGGGTTTATAAGGATGTTTAATTCTGTTGTCTTTGACAGTTTGAATTTTATCTGTTCTAAAATGGTGGTTATCATCTGTCCTAATGTAACCATTCCTTGTGTTTAAAGGAAACAAATCAAAAATATGTGTAAACACAACTCCTAATTTTATAAGACCTTTTGGTCTTATACAGGTGCTTGCAGTTTAACTACAAAGCTTCTAAAACTTCTAGTTGTGAAGATAATTTTAAAGTCCTGCTAGCAGCTTGCAACTGATGGAAGATTACAGGTTATGGTACTAAATTATAAGGAAAATCCAAAAGTGTACTTTCAAAGAGAAATATGCTTAACATTTGCTGCCATTACTTTCAGAATTAAGTTTTGGTATGAAGAGCCTCTGGTGCTTGCCAAGTTTTTATAGGCAACCTGTGGTTTGCAAACTAAAGCAAGAAATATCCCATTTCCTGACCTTTGCCTTTGTTTTTGTTCTCACACACAAAATATTTGGTTCATGAGAGAAATTTTTACCATTCAGTATTAGGCTTAGATTCTTTCACAGTTAATGTATGACTTTCAGCTTAATCTTCTCATTTTCTTTAGTGTTTGTTCTTGGTATTTTTCTTTTAAATGTGTTAAAGTATAAGTCAGCTGACATCCTTCATAGGTACAAAATAAAAAAGTCATGTGAATCTGAGTTTGTTGTTTTCTGGTACTTTGTTTTTATAACTAACCAAACTGTGTGTTGACATCAAATACTATGGTCAAACTAAACCACAATATTTTAAACAGGAATTTACTCAGTACACACATACATAAAATGTGATTCCAGTACACTGCTCAGTGTTTTTAAAAGAAATGACTGATAAAATAATAGTTTGCTCTGTTCCAAGTATTCCTTCCTGCTGGTGATTTGTTGCACATCACACTTGTGTATAATCAGGCTGCTGGAATAAAGGCTACTTTACCCTTTGCACAGTATTTACTATTTAGGAGAGCTGTTATGTTTTAAGTACGTTCTACTACTTGCTGGTTTGTGATCTACACAAAAGAAGTAAAATGATTTAATAGCAGAGAGCTAAGATAGGTAACTTGTAATAGCAACCTCATTACTTCCAGAGAACATGCTGCAGAAAATTTGCATATGGCATAATTAAAATAAACACATTTCCTACTAAATTTGAGTGTGTTTTGTCATGTAGAAAAGGCCCATTTCTTCACAGGTCAAATAAGTGGTCTAATTTGATTTCCAAAGGTTTCTTTTGGGTTTTTGTGCTTTCTCAGAAGACTGGGAGTCTCTCAGATACAGACCCTGATAGGACAATCCATCCCTTTGCCACACCGAGATGCAATCTCCACAGGATTTTGTGTGATGGTTTTGAATCTTGTATTAAATGTGGTTTGAGAGACCAGTGTTTCACCATCAGCTCAGCTGTGCCCCTGATGCAAAGTGCAGGGTAAGGCTCTGGGTTTGACCTGAAAGAAGCAGGGTAGAACACCAAACTCTGTCCATGGCTTTTTATACTGGATTTGCTTTTTAACTTGGCCTACCTGCAGGCATTAGTGTTTGAAGAGCTTAACTTTTCCCATGGGCTTTTCTGCAGGATTCTGTGAGATTTGACTATAGTTCAGTGTTGGTCATTACTACATTTCTGTGCAAAGCAAGCATTTCTATTATGCTTATTCCTTGGAGCAGTTCATTAGTTTTTACGTACACTTTAGAATAGAAGTGTACCATTTCAGTAAGTAAGTTGTGGAAGTACAAATAGGTCTAATTTATAATACTGACATCTAATACAGAAATTTTCTGTCACCTTTTCATATTTCACCATGTTGTTATCTCAAATTACTCATGGCAATGTCAAATGAAGAAATGATGATGCATTTTTACTAACTCTGACATAGGGGAAAATTGTCAAGTAATATTTGATTTCAAAGAAGCCCAGTCAGCTGTACCGGAACCTCCTAACACCTCTCAGTGATTATCCTTAGAGAAAAGAAACAACTAGCCTCAAGCTGAGTTCTGGTTTTGTAAAGGATCTTTGTCCTGGGAATATTTGTACTTATCTGGAGAATATACTTCTAAGCCATTGTCTAAGACCCAGTGAACACCCTGATATCCATTGGGTTTTACAATGCAGTGTTCAAACACACACTGCATTGTTGTGGATTCGGACTTTGACAATAGTTAGTCCAAATTATAAATAATTTCACCTCGGTTCATACATTTCCTTTCAGAATAGAGCCCCACTTAGTCTGATTGATCTGCTTCCTAGGAGTTCTGGAGCTGAAGTACAGTCATTGCAGAACCAGGTTTGTAAAAGCTTGGTTAAGTATTTTCCGAATATTAACTCCCAAATGCCTCCTCCATCCTCTTTGTTCAGACAGACTATTCGGTTCTTTATTGATGGAAATCATCCATACTAGTATTAACTGACATTATTAATTGTGAAATATTCACAATTATTAAAAAAAGAAATCAAATGGCAGTTTGAAATTGATGCACTTGTATCTCATATATTTGTTCTGCATGACTACCACTTTGAGCTAATATTCATTCCTTTAAGTGTTCACTATAATTAAAGAAGAAATTAATTTATTAAAGAAAGAGAGCTCAGTTTTATTTAAGTGGAGATAGAAAGAATCTAGCAAGATTATATGATCCAGAGTACAGAAACAAGACCTTGGGGTGTGGTTGACTTCTTACTAACCCTTATTAACAAACAGAAAAATGGTTGTTGTGAGTATTCCATCAAATACTCACTCTCAACACAACTCATAGATCAAATACAGCAATACAAATGTCCATCAATAGAAATGCCAGATGAAAAACTAGTCAGTCATGGTTACCTCCTTGCAGATGGTTCACTCTTTGAGAATGCTCTGAAAGTGGCAAGGTGCAGGTGCGCTTCACCACGAACAGTTCTAAGTAGTTTGTCAGGATTATGTAGCATCACATTAAACTCTCTGATGACAATGTGAGACAGTCAGGTCTTAAGTGCTAACACAAGGTTTTAGAATACTTAGCTAAACGTATCATCCCCTTTTTGAATAAAATACTGTTTACTAGTGTTTACTTACACTGTTACTCTCTTAGGAGAAATAAATACCTGGATGAAAGCCAGGCAGTTCAGCCTGAGATCAGCAGAGCTGAGGATCAAAGGAACAAGTGCAACTATGTAATGCAAAAGATAGGAACAAGTTAAGGTTTTGCCTTTGTGGACTGCTTGCTTACATTTTGAACATAGTTCTTGGAAGGCAATGCAGGTATCAAACTATTTCCCTCACTGTCCCCTCCTCATGTCCCCATGGTCCAGCAGACCCTCACAGGTATTTGTCCATGATGTCAGCCTAATTTTCTTTTTTTTTCAAAAATTATGCAGGAAAAATAGAATTATCTTAAATTTCATTATCAATTTTTATAATATTTTTGAAATATTTTTATTCACAGAATGTGTGTATAAAGGTTATAAAACCTTTCAAAATAATAGTAGATCCAATTATCTCAGTGTTTAAAAACCAGGTAAAATAAATAAAAATGTATAAACTTTTATATGCATACGAACAGTAAACACTTGATAGAAAAATGGAAAAATGCTCAATTTTCCAAGATTTTGATTCACCTATTAAAACATCAAATACAAGCATATCCTGCTAATAAACCAACATCACTTTAGAGAAAACTTCTATGAGGAAAAATTACTTTTATTGCACTTGAACATTTTTATGGAAAGTTAGAAATTAATGTTCTTGCTTTATTTAGAGTTTCCAACCTTATCATAGTTCTCTGGAAAACTGTACTGCTGGAAATCCACATTTCTATTTCTACTTCATTATTATCCTATTTTGACAACAAATATAGAAAATGAAAAGCATGGAATTAATTATTTTTAAATGTCTATATTGCTTTTCTTATTTTCCATTGTGAAACTTTTCTTAAGATCAGAATAATTGCTGACAGGCAAAAGAATAACAAAAATACACGATATTATATGTATCGTCATGAAATTTGAAGGAAAAAGAGAAAAAATACAGAATTAAAGAAATGAAACAGAGAAAATACTCTCGAAAGAGTTTTTAAATAAACTTTATTATTTTCTGTTCTTGTAAAAGGAAGAAATCTTTTCCAAAAGAAGATGAAAGGGTGCTTCACCTTCATCCAGTCATCTGAGAGTTCCTCACTTAATTGTGATTCCTGAATGCCTAATAGCTTCCTTGTATTTATATCATTTTGCTACAAGGCATCCCACTTTTAACTACATTACTTTTGGAAAGATTGTCTTCTCTTTGAATCTTCCTCTTTTTAGCTCCTGGTTATTACTCTTCAAGTGACAGCAAATTGGCCACTCCTGCCAACTCTTCCCATCCCAAGCATGATTTTATCATACCTGCTATAATTTTTTTTTGTTCTCTAAATTAAATTAACTGAATTACTTACATAGTGGTCCATATTCTCGGCTGTTCTTGCCCTGCTCTGAAGCCTTCCCAATTCAATGATCTCCTCCGTGAGAAGGAGGGACAAGAAGGAGGGACTTTTACTGTTCAAGTTGTGAATCAGATATGTGCTTACTGAGTGACATAGAAATATATATTTTTTTGCTTCTAATTCCTAATGGTTGATTTGTGTTTTTGACTGCCAGAGTGTGTCAGGTTGATGTTTTCATAGATTTTTCCATCATAACCCCAAAACCTCATACTTTAGTGACAGTGGTCAGCTCAGGGACCATACCTTTAAATGGAGAGGTAGGATTTATTTTACTATCACCATCAGTCCAGATTTATAAAAAGTAAATTATTATTGTTATTGTTATTATTGTTATTGTTATTGTTATTGGTATTGGTATTGGTATTGGTATTGTTATTATTGTTATTTATTGCCGAGGTCCTGAATCACATGAGATTCTTTTGATATTCTTAAGAACTGACCATGATTTTACTATCCCTGGTAGTGTCATCAGAAAATTTATCACCTGATTATCCTGCTTCCAGGAATATGAAAAGAATGAACCCTAGGCTGACCATTCATGATTCCATCAAAAAACCTCCTTCCATCTTAAGAATTGACCATCTCTTCCTGCCCTCTGTTTCCAGCACAGCAAAACAGTATTTCTCCATGCATAACCCCTTTTATCCCATGACTACATAATTGCCTTGAAAATTTTTTGAATGTTCATAGAAAATATCTTTAACTTCTTACATCTAAATTCTGTTCTTGAACTCTGTAAAGGAGTGTCACATGACTAATTTTACAGTTCTAATAATAAGTAAATAATTATAATAATAACTGAAAAGGTAAAGGAATTGTCACCATGTTTGTGTAGAAGAAAACGTGATGCTTCTCCAATAAGGTTCAATATATTTACTGAAAAACAATTGCTATATATTTTTTTAAAAGCCTATCATCATGCTAATGTAGGCACTGTCTTAAATTTTGACTTTTGGATAGTCAGTTATAATATCAGGTTGTTTCCTATTCTATATGAAAATTCTGTTTGTTCTACTTAAATATTAAATGCTTTGTTTTTGGTCAATTATTATTCCACGAGAAACCCCGTATAGAATAAATTGAGATGATTTTTCTGCATAACAATTAAGGAAAGGAAATATGAATCTACACTGGACAGGGTTCCCTAGCAGGAACAAAGAGAAGAAACTTCATCATAAAAAGAGAAGTGTCATAAAAAACCCAGGAAAGTGCAAGCTGGAATCTCTAAGTGTTAGAGACAGCTGCATATAAGTAGTAGGGAGAAGACTAATGTTAAATAGATGTTAAGTAAATACAGGCAAGTAAATTTAAAGTTATAACTGAAGATAGTTAAAGGATTTTCTCTAGGTCATCATTCATTGACAATTTCTAGAAAAAAGTCATACGTTATTATAGTAACGGTAACATGAGAATTCCAACTTGACCATATCCAATTATGTTGTGCTTTCAGCATTCAGCTGCTTTCCTTTTTGTTTCACTTAAGACACAACATCTGGAGGGCCTCATTAAATGAAGGTTAGATAATCTACTAATGAACTATTTAATTAGGAATTCACCAGCGGGAAAAGTACTAAAGCTGTTATTTGTCTTTACTCACACTTATTAGCAGGAGAAAAGAAACCACAGCAGTAGCTGGAACAATTTTTCATATTTGAAAAAAATGCTTTAAAACAAACTTACTATAGTGTTTCTAACTGCAGGAGCATTAGAAAATTTTTCTATTGAGATAAAATTTAAAATAGTGCAATAATGTTGCAAAACAGTTTATTTAGCTTCTTTCTGATTTTAGATGATTTTGTCATACTCTTATCCATCTCAATAGTTTAAGAAACAATAAAAGGCATTGTTCTTACAACTTATCTTTCCACACTTTTTATAACAGCATCAGCAAGTAAAATGTTTTCCTAGCTTTTTATACGTGACTGGGAGGCATTAAATATGCTTTTACAGTCAATCTGTAGTGCACTCATCCTGGACTGCTTTAGCATATATTTCAATCATACTATCACCAGCCTAGTATGAAATACTCCTCCGTGTAATGAAGGCATCTGTTTTGGTGCGAATGCTGAAAGAGGATCACTGCTGGATGTCTTCTGAGGTGGCTGCTTCTGTTCAGTATCAACTGGGTTGAGATTCTCTTAACATGTTTCATTTGTGATCTTTTAAAGCTGTTGGGATGGAATGATTTTCAGTCACTTTGCTGTGCAATGGATTTAAAATCATATCCCCAGAATAGTATATTAATAAATTAAAAAGGCAAAGTATTAATCTAGTGCACTGTCTTGTCTCCTTACCCATAATTTATAATATGACTATCACAAGATAGGGCAATTCTCCAATGAAGCACAGGGCTTATATTTTGTTCCCCATCAAGCATTTCACTGACTGCTGCACTTACTATTTCAGTGAATTATTCTGTATAGAGCAGAATGGTCAACCGAACTGACTTTTAAATAATTAATATGAGCATTTATTTTAATTATTGTTATATTTTTGATATGAACTTAATTATGTGAAGTTAATCTAAACATTAGTCAGAAAAAATAATTTCCTGGAAAATTAAAATGTGCTTCTTGTACAGTGCCGAGTCTCAGGAAGGTCAAGAATGTTTTACTGTGAAACACTCTCAATTCACTTCAGGTTTTCCTTAATAGCTTATCTGGACAGATGGCAGATGCATGGAACAGAAAAATGATTTTTCCCTTTGCCAATTGAGGCAAAGAGGTGAAAGAGGTTCTGTGTTCACTTGTTAGTTGGTGTGTCTGTCTAGCAACTACAAATATATTTATTTGTGTTCTAAGTACTTTGTTCAGTAAAATTACTTTGCTAGGTTAAGACCCAAGGTACTTTAGCTAAGGAGCTCCCAACTGTAGAGATGGTCCCCTTAGGTGAAAGATCAAATAAAGCTCAGGAGAGAAACATCTCCTGGTGGTCCAGCCCACCAGGAGGAGAGCTTCCCCCCACTGTCGAGGAGACAGTGGTTTGAGCTTAGAAGACCACGCCCCCAGAAAGTATTATTGGGTAACTGATTTATCATTCAAACCCCAGGCTCTGGAAGTTTCCATGTTACTGGGTTGGGAATTGATTGTTTTCCCCTATGTCCTCCCCTTCTCCTTCCCTACTGGCTGTGTACCCCTAACCCCTCCCTAACTCCTCCTAGTTGGCTGTTGTTGATTGGTTAATGGTTTGATATGTAAAGTGATGTTCGGTTCAGTTCGAGGCTCTCGGCACGAGACCCCTCGAGAGGAATGAAGATTCTGTTTGTCTCTGCCGGGAGTCGCTCCATTTCTCCGCCGAATCGCTCGTGGTCAAGGAAAGATCCAAGAACCCACGCCCACCCTCTCAGCCCTCCTTCCCCCTGAGAGCTCGGGCTCCGAAGCTCCCACGTCTCCCCATTGGAAGGTTAGGGGTTTCGTGGTCATCAGGGAGGCGTAGGAGGACCCCTCTGGGAGGGCCCCGCGGAAGACCCCCGAGTGCAAACACCCCGGCTTCATCCCACCCCGGCGGTGTGTTTTTATTTTTTTATTTCTATACCTAACCTTCTCTAAAATGACCAACTTCTACATTGAGTTTTAGGATTTTCTTAGAATGGTTTTTAAAAATAAGTCACTCATGCACCCACTGAATTTCATGGTTCCTTCCCAGGAGAATGAACAATCCCAGGAACCTGGTATTTTTGAAGAAAGTGGATTTAACTTTTTACTCTCTGGAACAGTTCTTTGGAGTATTATGAGCAAACTGTGGAGCCTTATTTGTTTTAAACATTCATGTAATCTGAAAAGCAAAAACCCTATGACCAGAGTGTGCAGCCTATTTTCTGTCAGTGGCTGAAATCTGTTGGTATATGTGGTTGTATACATGCCAGCACAGTTCAACTTAAATGTGTGGTGAGACAGACACTGCGTATGTAGAAGTAAATGTCAGTTGCCTTAAATTTAGAGGTTTGAGTAATACCCTTCTCTGCTCAAGCAATATTATTTCTTATATACTGAAGCATTTTTATACATGCTTCCACTTTCCAGATTTATGAAGTACAGATTTCATGCCAAACTTGTTCACTGGTATCTTTAACGTTTAAGCCACCACTCTCAAAAGACATCAAGAAATCCACAGTTCTCATCTTTCAGTTTGCATTCCCAATGAGTGTCCAAGAATTTACATCTCTCTGTGTTTGCATAGGCTGCTGTGCCTCCTCAGTATAGCAGAGCCAAAGCTTGATTCTAATATAAAGGGAGAAATCAAAAGAGAACTTTATGATAATTATTGATTTGAACATATAATAGAAGTCAAGAAAGAGTCTGAGAAAAATTTTACAAAAGGCATTAAAGGTACTAATCATTTTTCTGGAGTAGGAAGCTTGCCAGGACATCTGAAAGGACTTCAGAAAAGATAATTTTATAGTGAAAAAAGAATTTTTTTTTCATAAGAAGACTTTTGAAAATCTGAAACAGAATAATTCATATTTATGGGTGAAACTCATGATATCTATTTCAAAATTAAGGTATAAATAGGCAGAGGTAAGGAAGAAATCACTAAATTGAACTTTAACAGTTTTAAAAACTCTTCCTCTCAGATTCTATAGGTTTACTTGGATGAAATATTAACTGTAGCATATAATTTCCCTTGTAACACAGTCAGCAGATTCAGTTTTTTAGATAATTCAGAACTATTTTAAATCTCTAAGGTATATGTGTACCCAGAAAATTAAAAAAATGTAGTAAAGGATTAGATAAAGCATGAATAAATATATTAGAGATAAATAGAATAAGTAATATAACATATGAGGATTGAATCATCAAAACATATCAGGAAAGATTCATTGACTTGTTATAATAAGAATTCCAATCAATTAATGATCTATGACTTCTTTAAAGAAGTCAACAAATATGTAAGTAAGAAAGTAAGATGTAGCCATTGGTTTTCCAAAAGCATTTCTGTTTGGAGCTTCTTCTTCAAAAATTCTTGAACTGACTTGTGAGATAAGAGAAAATCTTCTCACATGGAGAAAAAATTGGTATGAGAAAAATAATGTAGAAATAAAATTTCACAGTGGAAGGAGACCACTAGTCAAGACTTACATGAGTCTAATGGAAGGTGTCCCTGTCCTCGGCACAGAGTTTGAAACTAATTGATCTTTTAGTTCCCTTCCAAACCAGGTCATTCTATGATTCTGTGGTATATGTGCTCTTTATCATCCCAACGAACGATTTAAGAAGTCAGTAATAAGGTCAAAAAAATCATAGGCTTTAATAAGCTAATCATGGTTCTAAAAATGAGAGAGATTTGCCAAGTATTGTAGGGGGACATCATGATGAGGCAAGAGCCGCAGATCAAACGGCAAATAAAATTTGATTTAGATGTGTTTGAGGTGACATGTATTAGGGGACACTCCTCATTTTGTAGTTCAATGAAAACTGTTCTCAATGCTAGCTAAAAACCAAAATAAAATATTATGAGATATGATGGCACGTACTGCTCAAAATAGAAGATGTTAATGTTCTGCTTAAATCCTCCATCTACGTAACGAATATTGAATGTAGAAATGCTCAACTTCAAAAGGAGCACAGGATCTGTTAAAGCAGGGACAATCAGGGATATGGAAAGGTTTCCATGCAAGTAAATATCTAATATGTCTGGGACTTTTGTAAAGGAGATTTCATAGGACTAATGTGATGCAGGCCCATATATTCATGATGTGAAGGTGAGAAGAATACTTAGCACCATTTTTTCTGCAGCAATAATATTAAAGTCATCAAATTAAGCAAGTCATTGGTAAGTCCCAAACAAGGAAGGCAGTTCTTCATGCAATGTGTGGTTTGTTGTGGAGTTCCCTGCCAAAATGAAGTTTTTAATCTTAGAGGTTTATCAGAGATAAAAAGTGATTGGAAAAAATAATGAAAGAAAAATTATAAATATGAAAGTACTGTTTCTGGCCCAGAAGTTTGAATTTTCACTGAGAAATGCAGATCTTTTGGCAGATACATCAGCATGAGATTTTCCTGTTTCCTAACTCTTCCAGGGGTATCTTCTGACAGGTATTTTCAGAGAAAAGATCACAGGGATCTTTGGTCTGACAAGGTGTTTCTGTCACAGTTTCTCCAATTCCTCCTTTCCTTCCAGACCCAGGCTGCTCAGAAGCCCATGGCTCAAAGGACGCTATCCCACACAGACACCAGAAAAATGGGTGTGGTAGCTCAGGTGGGATGTTTGTGTTTATTGTGTGCTCAAGGGAAGAGGTTGAGCCACGCGAAGTCTCACTTGCCATAAGATTCCATGTGTCAGCTGCTTGTTGAGTGAACCCAATATTTGTGCTGATTTTGCTCTCCATTCACACTGCTAACATGAAGAGGAGGAGGTACAGGAAGACTGAGGACTCAGCACAAAGTCTGATTTATGGGGAGCTGATGATAGGGAGACCCACACTGATGAGTGCGAGAAGGGAAACGCTATCTCTGGAGCTAACTCCCCTTTGCATTGCATTGCTGAGACATGAACCAGGAGTGAACTCACAGCTCCAGCACACGTGGGCAGTCATGAACAGTGAGTTACAGTGCTCCTCTTCAGACTATCAGCATAATTCTCTGTGAGTTTCCTCATGCAGCTTGTCTCTTATCCCTTATTTCACTCATAGTGTTCTAAAAGCAGTAGAGGGACAAGAATGGTGTGTGCTACTGAAAGAGACCTGCTATATCTTTCTTTCTTCTCTGCTATAAAAAACCTCAACACATACACACACAACATCTTAAAACAGTAACAAGCTGGAAAGGAAGACAAATTCCTATTGCAGCACCTGAAGAGAGAAATGTGAGTGAGAGACCACAACAAGAGCAATTTCCTGTACTGACTAACGCGAAATAAAATATAACAGGCATGTTTGGAGATGCATCAGTACACGGAAAATATAAACAGATGCAAAAAAACCAAAGGGAGAGAAAGACAGGCAAGATAGCTGACAGCTTAATGTACAGTTTACTGGGGAAATAACCTGGCTGAAGGTGTGGAAGGAAGAATTGTTCAAATGTAAGATTTTACGGTATCTTCATGAGCTTTCTCAGCTGCCTGGAGCAAGAACCCTTCAGGGCACTGTCAGTTTCTAAAGGGATTTTTTTTTGGAAATCTCATTTCAAAAGTTAAAAAAAACTTCTTGGTAACTCCAAATCAGCTAAAACATGTTACAGAAGGAAGAGGATCTGCCAGTCCATAAGAGAGGCAAGAAACAATTTTCTTTTGTCAAGGAAGACAATGATATGGAAAGATAAGAGTTATTATTTACTTTCTTAGACTACAAATAGGGATCCCAAAGATGGCAGAAAGCCAAGTTGTAGTTCATTGTCCAGCTATGATCTCTGTCATGCTAAGTAACTTTATTTGATACAGCGGTAATCACTTGATACACTAACTCTGACAAAACTCACTATTTTTGAGCAGCTAAAGATTAAAACATTCCAAGTCTGAACTGGGTATACTCAAGACATAAGTAGTTCTTCCTTTATTAGGCCAGACATAAGTTACATAGCCAGAGGGGATATCACATTGGAAAAAGAAGCATGATTGGTTTCTCTGGTGGCTATTCAGATCTTATCTCGAAATGAAAGGTGAGAGACGAGACTGGAGAAGGTAGGTAAAACTGTCAAAGTTGTTTGGCTGTCTTGTGGGTTGAGGTTTTTTTTTATATGCAGATCTGTTTTGCACTCTAAACAGACCATTTTGGGCAGGAGTCTAGAAGATATCTTTTGTGTTTGTAATATGTGAAAAATATTGAAAAAAATATGACTAGAGTTTTTTTTAAGTTTCTTTCCCCAGTTTAAACATGGTTTAGAAAATAAGGGCCAGGATCTAAAAGAAGAAGAAAATGTGGGTGATGGCAGACAACTTGAAGAATACTTGAATGATGGTGTATTCTGGAAGAAGGAGGGCAGTTCATGCTTGTTATTAAAATCCAATAATTTTGTTTCAAGAGAAAATGTCCATTACATTTCTTAACCTGAAATACAATGGTATTGCATAACTGACTAGTCTTTAGAATTTACATAAGTCCATCTGTTTTTGCACTACCCTCATATTTAACTTCCTTTTGTAACTTTGATGATAATATCAGCTTGCATTGAGAAAAAAAATAGATCATTTCAGCAAACTGTTAAAAACTAGGTTAGTTGGAGTTAAATCCTGACAGAAGTGCACCCACATATGTCCACATAGTAAGATCACACCTTGACAGGCAGATCTGATTTTTTTTTCTAAAGAATCCATATTAGATTCGTTTGAAAATCCTATTTTCATCAAATGAATTCTCTCCAACCTCCTGGTAACTTCATAGTATATCAGTTTGTAAATGTCTCTCCAATTCATCTTTTACAGTTGTTTTTGACTGATTATTTCCTTTCCTTTCGTATGTGAAAGTTGATGAGCCAGTGGTATTCCTTGTGCCTTTTGTTTGTTAGATGAGAGTCCTGAGCACAGGATGGCAAAGGAAGGGAGGGAGCTGGGAAGCCAGCTGCAGGCAGTTGCTTCCTATCACTTCAGATCACCTAGGTGTGGACCAGCTCCAGCAGGAAGACGTGCAATCACATGAGCACAGCACTGTGCCTGGAGGAATGATCCCTTCTGGATTGAAGTACCTGCTCTGTCTGAAGATATTTGGCTCCTTTGTCTTCCAGTTATTCCAACCATTCTTGGGTAAGTAGGTCCATGGGAGAGGAGAGTGAAATGGTCATACTGGCTAATGAGGCCTTTTCCCTTTATCAGTTAGAAGCCTTGTATTGTACCCTATGAACTTTGGATGCCACAGTCACTGACTAAAATGTATGGGCAGCTTTGAAGCAAAATCTTCCTCACTTTTTCTACTCCATAAATCTCAGGCAAAATCACCTAATCTCTATGCTTTGATTTCTGAAATCTTTAATAAATCTTACTGTTAGTGCTTATAATGCTGAACCTAAAACAATAGTACTCCCTTATTACATTGATCATAAAGATTAATACAAAACTGCTTACTGACTACTTAGTATGTTGATTTTGTTAAGCTTGAGAAGATGAAAACAGTATGATCACAAATATGTTAATTTGAATGTAAATGTTTAGAAACTCAGAATTTATTTTCTGTCTCTGACAGAAAAAAAAAATCTTGCTCCTACCATCCAGTAAAATTCAAAAAGAATAAAATATTTTTTAGAGAAAAAAAGAAAATACAGGAATAGTGAGGGAGCAAAATCTACAAAATGAAACCTGTGAGTGAAATTTATGGTGTCCAAACAGAAAAGGCCTCTCAAAGTGGGCATACTGCATTGTCTACAACAACCACTTCACATCCCTAAGACAACTAAGGCCCATTGTTTAATGTTATAACCACAAGAACAGCCCATTTCAAAAGACCCATTTGTTAATTCCCTTAATTTTTTCGCAACTCAGAGAATTATTTTATAAGAATATAGTTATTTAAAGACATTTAACAGCAACTAAAAATTTTCATTCATTAACAACAGAACTGTGTATCCACTCAATAATTTACATGGTTATTTATGATAATATCAGTAAAAGATGGTATTTAAATTTTGTCCAATTATTTTATTTTCCAGTCTCTTTGTTTTTCAGTAGAAGTGATTTCCACAAAATTGCCAACAGTCTGACGGTGAGTGGCCTGCAATTTCTTTTTTACCTCAGTATGTGAATATTGCACTGGCTTTAATTCATCTACTAACATTTTAAGCATAGTTGTTGACCCCCTATTATCCTTAATAAACAGAAATAATAAATACCTCAGGTGATGCAGTGATTATTGCTTACAACATTTTACCATGATTTAAAAGTTGTTCATAACTCTAAATAAATATTTATCATCACCAGTCATAAAAGATAAAAAGAATTTTATCATAAGTTATTAAAATTTTTGAAAGAATTGTTTTCCTGTAGATATTAAGCACCACACAGTGTCCCTTTGGTGAAATAGGATTCCACACTACCTTCTGCCTTTATCTGGTGGCAAGTTGTTTCTCCTTGTGCATTTCTTCTTACAGAGGTAAGTACTTTGGGATTTAGCATCATAAAGGACAAGCAGCTGTTTTATAACAAGTTCAAACTGTTCTAATCATTGATGAGAACAGTATTACTGTGATTCCTGGACAGTGTTTCTTAGCATCAAGTACAACATGGCTAGATCCATGTATTCCCTTTTCAGAATATGTGCACCTGTTTAGACCTGCCCTTTCCCAAAGAAACTTTGTCTTAAAATGCTAGGGGCTCTGCAAGGTGAAGGTAACTGTTTATAGGAGGAATTTTATGGCTTTTCACCCACACCCACACCGACCTCCTTTCAGCTACTGCTCTGCCAGATGCATTTAATTATTGCCATAAACTGTAAACACTACTGCATGACCATTTCCCCTTTAGCAAGATTGTGTGTGTGAAAAAAGTAAACAGATTGTATAACAAAGTGTTCTCTAGCTGTCAGCAAGGGCTTTGAAAATAAAACACTTCCCTCCCGACTCACAATTGGCTGACAGTCGGCACATAATGAATAATAGCTCCTGGGGACCAGCAGAAAGATGTGTGGGAAAACTTTAATTAAAAGCTTGTCAGTACAATTTTACCTGGGTGACATCACCTGACTGAAATCCTGCTGCCGGGCTTTGTTGTCTATAGGATCGCAGGTAGCGCACTTGTTTTGCTGACAGCAAACAATTCAAAAAGTACTTCAAAACACTGGGGGAAGACGCTATGCTGCCAGTAAAATATAATCTATTTGTGGTGTTCTAATTTTCTAATTAGCAGCTGTAGAAGGCTCTTTGCCATTGTGGGAGGAGGATGACAAACAGGTTTTTGTAGCTCGTTATCTATGATGGCCTCTTGATTATGTATTTTCTTGACATTTCATTCCAGAAAATTGTGTTCCAAAATCAAATACATTTCCAAATGTAGACAGCTGGGCTTGAGCCAGAAGTACAGACCTAGCATCAAATTCCCAGCTTGAAACTCTCTTTTATATATTAAAACACAGCACCAAATCCAAACAGACTAAGAGTTTACAGCAGAGGACTTTCAGGCTGTGCAAAGTTCCTGAGGAATGGGAAGTTCATGATGGCCCAACACAATAAATCACATAGTCCAAGAGAAGAATCACACCAATGGATCTAATTCTGCCCATCTCAAGTTGCTGGTAGCTAACAAAATGAGGTGGCACACATGCGTTCCTATACTTGCTAATGTAAAATGGGAATGGGAATATGAAAGCCCAAACTTGGCCCTAAAGTTGCAATTAGTAATATTCATGGAAAGAAACTTTCATCTAACACCGCTGAAATCATTAATGCTGGTAAAACTTGGCTATTTTACAAGTAATTTGTAGTAATGGAGAGTAGTTTCTCATAACTTAATGCTAATTAATTCAGTTACATCATGATCTAGCTCAAGTCCTGAGCTGACTTTAATGGGAATAGGCTGGATCTGATCCAAAAAGCCACTGAGGCCAAAGAGAGCCTTTCCACTGATTTTGAGAGAAGTTGGTTTGGGTGTGTAGATGGATGGAATTTACTTACCTGACAGAGGAAAGACTCTCACTGAATTGTGTGTTTGTCTCCTTATGTACATTCTCTCAATTTCCTTAATTTTATGCAATTATGATTTGCCAAATGTTGGGGAAAGTATATCTAATTAGTGGTGAACAAAAGTAAACAGGAGGTTTATTTTCTTATTACATGCTAAAATTAAATGCTATTCTTGGGCATGTATATGTGAGTAATAACGCAAAGCAACTCCCGTGTAAAACTAAAGACAAGACTTCTAAAATCAAACATTTCTAGTACAATCTTTCTGTGCCAAACAGTCTAAAGATTGATGAAAATGATTTTTTTGGTAGAAGAGGCTTGAGTTGGGCAAGTGGGAAGGAAAACTGGAGCAATTAGTTAATAATTTTCTTTTTATTTTGCTGCTCTGATATGCTGTGCAACAGCACCCAATTCTTTAGTAAGAGATTTGCCCATCTGGATATTGAAAGAAGAGCGTGTGCTTTCATACTCCAAAAGATAAAGAAACATAATGCTAAAATATAAAATAATTGTCATTTACTTGTCAAAATGTCCATCACTTACTTGGTGATAAAAAAAACTTTCTAAATTTCAGTTACTAATGCACGATAGAATATTTATCCAGAGCTAGAGTCACCAAGGCACCTCAAGAAATTTGCAGTAACTGAAAATTAGGACTTTCAAAGCAGGCCTGGACCTGAAGTGCTTTGCAGGAGTCAGGAGTTTCTGAATAGGCTAAATGATAGCTGACATTTTGAGAGAAGTCCCTAAAGTCCCCTTCTAGATGGGACTAAAATCTATGTGGCCAGGCAGTCCTCTAAAAGTCAGGTCACTGAAAATTCATTGGCATCACAGCATTTCCCCTGTAATTCTTCTGTCTTGTGTGAATGAACAAGTGAATGTGTAAGGAATGGTGTTAGGGGAATGAGAGGAAGGAAAGACACAGGCAGATCAGTCATTCGGAACACCCCTGTAAGGAGAGAGATACTACAGCCTTAACTTCATGTATTTGATGGAGCAGCAGATGTAACTCACTGTTCAAACCCTGAACAGGGGAGCCTTTTCCTGTTTCAGTCACTATTTAATTGTGAAACAAAAAGGGGACAAAAAGAGAAAAGGCTCAAACAGTAGTGCAAAAAAATGTGTCTTGCACCCAGCTGCCGTGGAAAAGTTTTGAACTTCTTCCATGAAACATTCTCTCAGGAAATTCTGCATGCAAATGCAGTTTCCTATGAACTGAGAAGACAGAGACAAGTCCACTTGTTGTTCATTTAGAGGAGTACAGGCAAAATCCCATTCATGTAGTTTAGGTTTTCCTCAAATATGCCTGTGCCATGTGTTGAAAAGGATGAAATTTTAGGCTTGATTCACAACCACTTATCTCATAATCCTCCTTGCCTTCTTTAGTACTTTTTCGTTGAATCATCTGAGGCAGCCATGGGTTTTTGGAATTAGCTAAAATGAAGAACAGAATTTTCTCACAGTGCAATATGAAGTATTTCAGGTGGAGACTCTTTCATTCATCTGTGTTTATTCTGGCTACCAGAATGTTGTCATTGTGTCGTTCCTGCCAGTCATTTATTCTTACATCATTGTTCAAGAACTCAGGCTTCAGAAAAAAATGATCTTTGCTGGCTAACAGTAGTAAATTTGAGGATCAGGATAGAGCAATCTAGCAGATGTGGAGAGCAGGAAGAGTGCATGAGTTGTGTCATGAAACTAGCTTTATGATTTCTTTGCAGTTCCTGTAGTCGAGAATCCCCTTCACACACTTCATGATAACTGTGATTCTCAGCAGGGTTCATGGGAAATGCAGTGGATATTCTTTCCCCTTCAAGCAGTCTTCCTTCATGGACACATATATTAGTGATACAGTACAAGGACTGTTGCAGTCTTCCTTGTGTGTATAAATCTAATGTGATACACCACTGTTTTGCATAGACATAGTGATGTAAGTGAACTGTCTGCTCCTGCTTTTAGTAAGTAAATTCAGGGTCAGGTAAACCACTAGACCAAGTATGAGAAGAGAGGGTTTCAATTACTGGCACAGGCTTCCTGTGTGATCTTGAGCAACTAATTTATGGTCTGATTCATTAAACTGTTAAGTGATAGGGATTAGATGCCTACGTTTTAGGCTATTGGCAACATTTTGGTGGCTAAGTGAAAAGGGGCTTTTAGCTCTTGTGTGGTTTTTCTGCTTTTTTTTTCACATTTTTTTCTTTTTTGGGGGTGGAGTTTTTTTGGGGGGACGGGGGTGGGGGGAGTTTTTTAGTATGTAGGATTGTTCAGGAACAGAAACAACCACATGTCAAAGGGACCATTTGGATTTCCAGGCTTAGCAACAAGAAATGGTTGCACTGAGTGTGCAGGCAGCCTGTTTGAAATTCCCACAACAGCATGGAGGAAAGAGCCTTTGTCCTTTAGATTTTTGAGCTCAGAAGTCTCCTCCAAAAGAAGGCAGGTTTATTAGGTTAAAATATACAGTCAATAGTAAAATATTGAACCTGTCTCTTGCCTATTTTCTTAGTTTCTGGTATATAATCCTTATTATGCTTTCTTTATGTAATTTAGGGTTTTTTTCTCCTCAGTCTTGTATCTTCCATAATGCCAGGGAAAAATTACATGTCCTATTTTTCTCTTCCAGCCTGACTGCCTGCATGCTTAAGTAGGTAAGAAGCAGAATGCTTCTTTGGCATCTGAAAGACACAGGTTTGGAGTCCTCTGAAGCAGAGTGGCAAAGCCTGCGTTGCATGTTGTGAGTGACCATGACTATGGAAAACAAAGCAGCAGTACCATGTTTTTCATAGTAAGTGGTTCATGTCTTTCTGTCTGCAGAGACAGTAGCAATGGCTGCTGCGTGTTGCTGGGAGTATGATGGTTCAAGAACAGATGCTCCAAATAACCAACGAGATCAGGCACATCAAGGGCAGCTGAGACTACTCATGGAACCTCAACAGTGACCAACCTAGTATTAGAGGGATCATGCATGGATTGAATAACTAGGTAGCTATGTAACTTACAGCCTTTGAGGTCATCCACTACAATCAAAGTGGTCTTAATGACATTTGAGAAGAAGTCTTCAGGTGGCAGCAAATGCATCCACAGATGAAGACATAACAGCCTCTTGCCTTAGTCCTGCTTTATGAACTTCAGTCTTTCAAACTTTTTTTTTCTTTCTTTTTTGATCTATTCATAGGAAGGCTGTGAATTTCTTGTCAGTGAGAACAAATATACTTTAAGTATTTCTCCAATTGCAATTTATGAGCCTACTTGTGTAGGTGGGAAATATGTCTTTCTGTTGACATTTAGTTATGCCTTGAAGGAGCGTTTCAGAGTTCTTAAAACCATGCCAGTTATACAAGTTAGCAGATGATAGTTGTTTTCATCACCACGGGGTTGTTACAGAAGCTAGTAAGAAAAGTATAAGCAGACACTTTTATTTATTATTTACATATTATCAAAGCTAAGGAAGCCTCTTTTAATTTAAGAGAGCTATGAAAAAACCTATAGAAAAACAGCTTTGCTCTTGGTATTTGATGAACTGTAATCTTTGATTGTACTTGATGATAAATTAGGTGGCTGGTCTGAGTGTTCAGTCTGATTTACAAGAGATTCTTTTGAAGTGATAAATGCCTATCAGCCTGCACTGTAGAACAGAAGGATCTGAACATACTTGACCAAACAGCACTGTGTTTTGTTTCTAACAGATAATTCAATGATGCAATATAGAGACACTTTAAATCAGTTGCAAGTAGTGAAACCACTGTGTTGGTACTTTATTTTAAGACTGACAAGTCTGAAAACAGAAGTTAACAGAAAGTCACAAGTCATTCTTGTGACAAGTGCGTGAAATCTAAAGAACAGATTCCATATGGTGTCATATTTCAAGTTGTATGTCAATGACTTCATCAGAATGTTATACCCTTCCAGTAGGAGAAATGATACCTTTGAAAACATGTGTGGCTGCATGTAAAAAGTAAGCTCTCCCTGTCTTCGTAGAGAGCCAAGACACTTTCTGCTGAACAAGCAGACAGAAGAGAAAGAACAGATGTAATTATCAATCATACGCTGTCATTAGCCCAGCTCTCAGGATCTGCTGAAGAGCAAAGTACATACTGGTCAGTTACTGGTGCAGATTGTAGCTGTCTTCATTATAGATTTCTTGTCTGCTGGTTACACTCCAACACAGTGAAGGCAGGATTAATCTAAATGTCTGACAGTTTGAGCCTGAGGATGGCTGCCAAGTCCATATGCATTTGTTGCCACTTGGACATCCTCTGCCAACAGCACAAGTGAGATGGGCCAGTGTGTGGTGAGATTCACAGAAATTACATGCATCAGTGTAAACCCTAATCAACATCCTGACCAAATACTTCTGGCTCCTGTTTGTCATAGTGGACAGCGTACAGTTGAGATCTTCTTCAGAGTTCAGATCCACTCTTACTGCAATCACAGAAGAATGGTCACCTACAGTGTGGAAATGAGGCTTCATACCACTCTTCAAAGGAATCTCAAAGGAGTTTCCTAACACTGAATTACACACAGCAAATATTTAGTTAATTGTTTCTCCCCCAAACTATTTCCACCATAGAAAAATATTTGCGTCTATACTCAAACACTGCAACATTATGAATGATTATATATTGCTGAAGATAAAGATGTACCTAAAAAGATGAAACTCAAATAACTTTTCTGCAGAAGTAGAAAAACCAACGTTGATATTTTAAGAGGTGCTCAAGTTAAGCATTTATATTTCCATTCTGGATGGCAGTGAGAGAAGCTGCTAATTAGGACTATTGAGACTAATTAGATCACAGAGCTCTTTAAATGTGTATTAAAAAATATGGAGGTATTAATCCCTAAGCATGCATTAATGAAACTGAATTTTATCACCTGTATTTGAAAATACAGTCTAGAATCCATTGCTTAAAGTCACCTTGTCTCTCTTTTGAATTCAGATGATTTCTTGTAGACACTGTAGTTCCTTAATATATTACTTTTTTCATTTAGTTTTGTTTTAGTTTTAAGCAGCATTTTGCAGAGTCATAGCACATATGCTGAGTTGGAAGGTACCCACAAGGAACCTCAAGTCCAACTCCTGGCCCTGCACATGACTCTCCAAGGGTCACACTATGTTTCTGAGAGCGTAATCCAAATGCTTCCTGAAATCTTCTGTGACCACTGCCCTGAGGAGCCTGCTCCAGAGCCCAGATACCCTCTTTTCCTAAATATCCAGCCTAAACCTCCCCTGACAAACTTCAGGCCACTCCCTCAGGTCCTGTCACTGGTCACCGCAGAATAGAGATCAGTGCCTGCCCCTCCTTGTCCCCTCATGAGGAAGTTGTAACTGTGATGAGGTCTCCCCTCAGACTCCTTCAGGCTGAACAGACCAAGTGACTTCAGCTTCTCCTCATTCAGCTTCCCCTCAATGCTCTTTTCCATCCTCATGGCCCTCCTTTGGATGCTCTCTGATCGCTTAATATCTTTTTGATACTATGGTGCTAAAAACTGCACACAGCACTCAAAGTGAGTCCACACCAGCATATTTGCTATGCCATTTATATGTGTAGCCTGTAGAACTTATACCATAGGACCACAGAAGTTCCTCAGGAATGTTTTGGATTGCTTATGCCCTGCTGTGTTTTCCCGCCAACAGACAACAGGGATGTCTCCCTGGTCCATCTGTGGAATGGCTCGTCCTCTTGGTCACCTGTTTGCATGGCCTGTTGCAGATCCTCTTTATAATGTCATTTGTCCCTGCCCTCCCTTTAATCATGACCCATAAGCTCTCAGTTGGCTCCTCATCCATTCCCAGGTGGAGCACCATGCACTCCAGTTGGTCATCGACACAGAGAGTGATGCTCCCACCTTGTCTCCCCGTCTGTCCTTCCTAAAGAGCCTGTATCTGTTCATTCCAACACTCCGGTTGTAGGAGCCATCCCATCACTTCTCTGTGATGCCAATAAGATCACAGCCCTTCAGGCATGTACATATCTCTAACTCCACCTGATTATTCCCCATGCTGCGTGTGTTTGCACAGAGGCATTTAAGTTGGGCTGCTTATGAATCTGACCTACTGGCTGGAGGGGCAGGAATTCCCCTGTGTTTCTCTTCAGGTGCTCTCCTGCTGGCTACTAATCCTTCTCCTGGCTCTGGACACCTGTTGCTGGACACGACATCAAACCAGTCTAAATGGGGTGGATTGAGGCAGCTTGAGTTGAAAGTCCTCTCCACCAGCCTGGCAAGCCTATGGTTGAAGATGCTCTTCCACTTCTCTGACACAGGGACCCCATCAGCGCCCAGGAGACTGGGTTTCTCAAAACAAGTCCCATGGACTAAGTAGCCAAACTCCTGGCTGTTTGTACATGACAAAAATAAGTAAATCTGCCTAACTTCAGTTCCTTCAAGGAAAATGCAAAGAAACAAACAATCAGATCCAAAAAGCTGCACCTACATCCCAAGATTTGTGGAGCAGTAGAAATAGCAAACTATTACCGAAGGCAATAGACAGTTTTCTAAGATTGAAAAATAATAGGGGAAACATTTGTTTAAAGTTCTTCAGTTGGAATGATTTCATGATGTCCTTGGAGAAAACCCTAAAAAACAGCTGAGAACGTTATTAAGTTTTAGTGGTCTATGGATGAAACATTTATTTCTGCAACTTTGCATTGACATTTCTGAAAAAAATTACTTCATCTTGGGCTTTGTTCTTGTCCAGAAGTAAATGTGAGGGCCAAATATTCTAACAAGTACATAGATACTCTTTCTCTTTGGAATTATGAATGGACCTATTGCTAGACTGCTTGCTTCAAATTTATACTATCTGCTTAAGTCTGTGATGGGTAACCAGTGTAAAACAATATGCAAGTAATCAGTGAAAAAAATTCCATTGCATATCAAAATGCCACTTTCTTCAGAGTGGCTTCATAGTTCAAAAGGGCCCGGATGATTATAAAGACCTCTGAATTCCTGTTAAAAAAAAATGAGAATTGATTTGACAGTCCTTGAATTCAAAGCTTTAGGAACCAGAAAGGGGAAAAAAGGATTTCAAACTTATTTCTATGAGATCATACATAAGCTACTGTCAGACTTGCACAGATGGTTAAAATATTTGCACAACAAAAAAAAGCTGTAATAGCTCTGCTTAACTAGAGAACCTCTTCTATGGAAGAAATAAGCAGTAAGGTGAGCTACTTATATAATTTACTAACTAGAACAAACCTTACTGCCAAAGGCCAAAATCTTATCTTGATGGTTCTGCTTGAGGTATGTGAGGTTCTGACTTTCTTCTTTAACCACAAGGATAGTTCCAGAGTTTAAATCCTGATAAAATTGAATGGTGAACACTGGTTCTTGTTAGAACATAATTCTTCCAGGGGACTCTTTATAACATAAATGTATAATAGTTCCAGGGCACCCTTTATAACTGAAACCAAAAAAGATATCTAATGCAAATGAAATAGACAAGGCTCTTCATTTTATTTTAAATTGGCCTGACTTGCTTCATGGCATTCATTTCAGTGGTTTCCCAACCACAGCCTGAGAAGCCTCTTAAACTTATCAGACAGGATTCTCTTCCAGTAAGGTTTTTAATTCTCATGTATCAAATAGACAAATTCTCAATACCAAAAGGCACCATGCACTGAACGTAGGGTAAATATGAGCACTAGTGAATCTACATTTTATTGCTTAGTATTAATGTCAATATATAAAGCTATATTTAAATCTATGTGCATAATTTTATATATGCATAAATAACAACATATAGTATAGATATAGTTATATATAGTAAACACTGAGTTAATGTTGGCACGAATCATTGTCTGCTTCTAACAGAAGCTGCCAATGAATATCTAGGAATATATAAATATCAAGGCATGATCTTCAGTAAAACAAAAGTGAAGAAAATCTGTAATCATAACTGTTTTGTCTAAACTGTTGTGAGTTTCGTACTTTCCAGGTGAGACATGGCTGCTGTTGAAAAATGCTTCCATACCGCAGTGCTTTGTTCTTTGCCTCCTTTCCCTTGAAAGGAGCACATCAGAAAGTATCCAGTGTCCCATATAGAGTTTTGCAAGTACAGAAGAAAACCACCTAGAAGTTAACTTCTTGAAGGTGCAAATGCAGTCTGTCAGGTAGAAAAGTAGTTCCTGCCCACCATGTCCCTGAGTTGTAGGTCCCACCCAGCAACAACCTCTTGACTTTTTTGATTAGAAAGACTCTACTTATTCCCTATGTTATGCTGAAAAATCTTCTTCTTTCAGTCTCTCCTTGCTTGCACTTCACATCATGTAACTTACTTTGTGCACTTCACATCATGTAACTTACTTTGCACCCTTGCTGTAGATTTCCTATTTGCTGTGTTTTTTCCCTATTACCGGTTTGCAGCACCCCTCTGTGTTGAGATTATGGAAACCACAAACTCCCTTGAGATTTGGGATGTGGAGCCAGGAAAAATCACAGGTGAGTCTATTTCCTGGATGCTTAACTTCATCTTCTCTGAAGGTTCAGCATACATGGCAAAATAACAAGAAACAGACCTATGGTTCTTCCCCAGTGCCACATGCTACTGTACTTGGGGGTGAACCACAGCGTATGAAGGAAATATCGTCTCTTTTCTAGTTATACTGCTAAGATGTATTTTTTTCACTATTTAGAATAAATTCTTTCTCTCTCATTTATACTTTCATCATTATTTAGTCAGTACTGGCAGGTTTTAAATGAAACTTATTTTAATCTAAAAAACCTTTATTTAAAATCTTCTCTTCTTTGCCCTGAGAAAAGGGAGAGGAAATGATTTGTTCAAAAGATTTAATAAAAAAATTGTCTTAGTCTTTGTCTGTCCCAACATTAAAAAAAAAAAACAAACAGGGAAAAGTGTTGTGGGGTTTTTCTTCCCCTTATTTTTTTTTAAAGTTTCTTTTGGAAACCTTTATATGTCATGACCACGATTCCTCATTTGTTTTAGCTGGAATGTTTACAGTGTGGAGGTCCAGCAGTTTGAATATCTGAGTATAATAGAAACCAACAACCACATTAAAATTTCTGTAAAAAGTTAAAAAATTCTCCTAATATTTTTAAATATTTCCATAAACATGTTTAAAATATTTTCTTTTTTAATTTTTTAGGATACTCATTAGGAGATGGTTAAATCCAAGCTTATTAGTAGGGAAAGTTCTGGAGCATCCTCCAGTTCTGTTTGTCTGAATGGATTTTAAAGTGATCTTTCCTAAGACATTTCAGAGGTCCTAGCTATGATTCCACATGAAGAACCATCATTCACTCTTACTTGTTCCTCCTTCTCCAAGGCAGAAGTTTTTCATATCTGGCAGTTAACACACATCAGAAAAGCACAATGTTTATGGTAGGTTTTAGTAAGTAGTAGTAGAGCTAGCTCAAAAAAACAAGTATCAGTGTTTTTTTAAGTTTATCTACTTTTTGTGCACCTAATCAAGTGGATCTCATCAATAAGATGTACGAATGAATTAGCAGTGGAATTCAGTTGCTCTGTACAAGGGGATGGCTTCTTCCAGGATTTTTTTCTGGGATAGAAGGGTTCTCCTATCCAATGATAGGGTTCTCAGTGGAATCAAGTCAAGGAAAGCTGTCTTAGCCAGGCATCTCTTGAATCCTGTACTGAAGGAGTTTTGAGCACTGGAGTCCTTTGGTGTGTTTTTCTCATTTGAGATAGTGGTAAGAATGTTGTTTAATGTGTCTGTTGTTATTCAGGCAAACTCTATCCTGTAACAAATTTTGCAGAAAAAAAGGAAACAGCAAAGTTGTACCCAGAAATAGATGACTATATCAGTCCATTTGTCATTCTTATGGCTAGAATATGATCTATTTAATTAGAACAAAAAGCAGCAATTGCTATTATAAATTCAACTTATCAGACTAAGTTATTTTAAACAGACTGTCTGTAAACTGCTGGTGTTCTGCTCATCAACCATACATAAACATGAATTGGGTATTTGTTTTAAAAAGTGTCTTGTAAATTGCTAAATACGTACTAAATCTATGGGACTGAGAAAATTCAATATCCACCTTTGTACATGTGAAAATGCATTTCAGTACTTTATTGAGACGAAGGAAATGATTTCCAGCAAAAAAGAGTGATTGCCATTTAAAATGGGAATAAACCCAAGAACTCAGAAACAGGTTTCAATTAAATAATTTATTTTGTCTATGGAAAGATCTACTATTTGAAAAGAAGTTCTTTCCTTCATTTACTTGATTGCTTTTGTGAAGTCTCATAAAGTAGTTCCCAGTGATGAACATGGTAATACTGAGCAATATCTCCTTAGAAATTTATCATAGTGTAATCTGGCATATATTTTAAATGCGTAATTTCTTCTAGAAAAATGTCTTGTGATGGATTGAAGAATGGGTGAAAACACATCTATTTAGCACATTAATCCAGTAATACACAAATATGAAAGATTAAATTTGTTTTACACTCTTGTATGTATTATCGTATATAATTTTCAACTGAGTTCTCACTTCCTTTAAAAAAAAAAAAAAAAACCAAAAAGAAAAGAAAAAAGAAAAATACTTGGAAATCAGACCATTGTACTTCAAATCTGATCTCCATTTAAGCAGCATGTGGAATATCCTGTAATACCTTTGCCCCTAAGTTTAGATTTTCTCCCTTTTTAATATTTTTTCCCACATATTGCCTACTCCTATCTACTTTTGTGGTGATATGTCTCCTATTTTAGGGAAGCCAGAAGTTTATGTAAAGTAGTTTAGTTATACTGGCATTTAAGAAATTGCCTCTCAGAAATTTGTACCATGTCACAGACCCTTCAAATGGGATTGTAGGATTCTGATTGTGAAAGCCACCCTTTAAAATGCAAACAAAAACTCAAACAAAAATTAAATTTTCCAATAAATCTCTGTCACTTTATAAGTTATATGGGGCCTTTTCTACCCTAAAATCTAACCCAATCAAGAGAATAAAGAATTACTGCATGTGTAAAATATTAAAAATTGTGGAAGGCTTTTATAGTGCAAATACTATGGCCTAGATATACATCAGTGTGAACTGTAACTTGTCCATGGCTATTCTTGACTTTCTAAGTGCAAAACAGGAAACCAATTAAAGATTTTAAATTGCAAGAAGAAGGCATAAGTGTAAATGACCAGTTGCTGAGTAATGGAAGGAGAATGACTAAAAATCAACAGCTGTATTGACTTTTTCTTGAAAATATACCCTAGATATGCTCGTTGTTTAGAGTTCCAAGGTTCTGTCTCTTTCTGTAAGATGCCCACATTCTTCATGTACAAAATGCAGTTCAACACAGTGAAACGGTGTACTGTCTCTTTCTCCATTTTGAAATGTGATCAAAGCACAAAAACCATTTTTTGGGATTTGGGAGCCTTTTTCTTAGATAGTCAACATTTAGATCTCGACTTTATCTCTGTACGAGAAACAAACTTCACAGGTGATTTAATTATTTTAATTATTCTTTTTAATAATAGCTGTTCCTGTGAAAATCTAATTATGACTCATATAGGTTTAATAGTGAAATTATTAAGTTTTGACAGTAGAAGCTGCATGTATAAGTGAACTAAATGTATTTCCAAGCATTCGTTATTTTATGTGTAAATTTTTGTTCTATTAACTGTTTCCTGTGGTGATTGATAGCACACTTGATTTGGCCCAGTGTTATTAAAACAATCTTATCCTTAAATAATATGCGTATGTATATTCTCAGTAAAATTGAGACCTCTGCATATTACTTTAGAAATGTAGAGTAGCCTTAAAATGAGTTAAGCTAAAAAGAAAGGATTGTAGTTTGAAACAATACATTTTACTTTTATTTATTAAAAACAAAAAAAATCAAAACCAACAAAGCAACACCCTTTTTGATCTTAAAGAGAGAATAGAACAGTTGTGAAGAATGTAGTAAAAAAGTCTCACAGACAAAGCTGTGGCTCCTGGTGAAGGCTGGAAAATGGTAGTTCAGCCAGACTTCTCGTCTACTTCAGCAAAATAGAAATCACAACAGTAGAAGTCAAAAGAAAGAAAAATTGGATCATGGATGCATTAAAGCACAGAAGTTAGGTTTTCTGCCAGGGTTAAGTAACTGCTTTTTTTGTGATTATGATCATGCAAAAAAAGTTCTATGCTGTAAATGAAAGAAAGAGTTGTGTTTCACTATATAGTTCCCTACTGGGTAAAGCAGCTAATGAACAGATTTTACAAGAGGTGGACCCACAGAAAAATACCATTGACAGATAACTGCTCCTAAGAAAGCTGGCTATAAATCATTTATTCAAAACAGTAACTGGAAGTTTTGCTTGTCAGATTTTTAAAAGGGGAGAAGTGTTTTCTTGAACTTTTGCCTGACTTTGGCTGCCAATATATCACTAGCACCTGGGAGAAGCCTCAGGCTCAAACAGTCAGAAACACATGAAGTTCCATTTTGATTTAATAAGGGTCCCCTTCCTGTAATAGACTTTGTTGTATTACTTAATTTATTCTTCTATTAAAACTAAAAAAAAAAAACCAACAAAAAAATGTCTTACTGTCAGAAGATACTTGAATGCACGTTTACAGTAAAAATTATTCTCATTATAAAAAGTACATCAGAATTTACTAGCTTTTCTAATTCTTGATGATTCATCCTCAGCAAATACTGTGAGTAAAGCAGAAAAATCCAGCTTGTGTTAGGAAGAACCACATGTGTGAACATCACTAGTAGAGACAGTTTGTATATCTTTCTGATTTGTAATGGACCCCACTATTATTCATGGCTATGCAAGACATCCTGGAGAAGAAATGTCTCTTTTCAGTGCAAAGAGGACAAAAAGACTGATGTACTCTCTCTACTGTTCTACATTCCTGACTTGAAGGAACAAAGAATTAAGGTAGTTCAATCTTGACACCAAGCCACGCCTTTTTGCTATTCTGGTGTGATGGTGTCATAATATTCTATGTACTGGTGGTTTACAAAAGTGTTTTTGGACTAACACAAAAGAAGAATAATACAGCACATCTGTGACATGAATGCATGGAAGAGCTCAGCCAGCTGAATGACCCTGTATCTAAAACCACAGAAGTTTGCTAGAACATGTTTTTTATTTGCTTCCTTTGAGAGCTTCAGGAAGGAGCTGAAGCAGGAGGAAATAAAGGGATAAATATGATCTCATTACTCTGATGCTTCTGACATAAGGTTTGATTTAATTTCCCATTTAATTATCTTTCTGGCTTCTGTTTTATGTGAATAATTTAGTGCATATTCTCAAATCCTAAGGGTTAAAATTTGAAGGCAAAATTCCTGAAGATCTCATTTTAGAAATCATTTGAACTCTTTTGAACCCTTCTACTGATAAATGGCTCCTGTACAACCTTTTGATTACTCCAAAAATCTGATAGTTACTGTCTCACTAAATTTCAAATATACATTACAGTAAAAGAACTTGTGGCCATAAAATTTACTGTGTTTTGCTTATTTTTCCAATATTATTTCAATAACTGTTTACCAATTTGGCCATTCTTTTCAATTACTCACAAGGATATTTCAGCCAATCAGCAGAATGGAAACATATCTGTTCAGAGAGTTACAGCATCAGTGGTGGCTTGACTGGCCGTCGACTTTCATTTTCCAATAATATTCAAGGTACAAGCTACTGCAGGGAACATCATTCTTAAAATCTGAAATTATGTATTTGAAATTTCAGCTGTGCCAAAATATGTCACCATCACAATGTACTCTAAGTTCTCAGAACATATAACAATGGCATTTTCTTTTGTGCCGGCTCATGCCTGAGAGATTGTAAAAGGCCTTTCCATTATGAAGTTTTTAAGAGACTTTGCACCATGTGAATATCGCAAGCTTTTAGTAGAAGGAAAAAATCATCCTTTAATGCTATTGTAGGCAGCCATAAGTATCACAGGGAGGATACATTTTAGAATGTAAATTTTCTGTACTCTACTTCAGAATGCTAACAATAGTCACTACTGGCCTTCATGCAGACCCAGCTGCATAAAAGGATGTTAAACATTTTCCTACCCATAAGGATCAGTAATAAAATATCATCTGGGATGTATATATTCTCTTGCAGAAGAGAGGCAATATGTAATACAGTAGCTAATTTGGATGTTTGGAAGGCAAGCATCTAATTTTCTTCCCATTTAGTACTTTATGTTCTACTGCTTGAAGTAGGAGAAAGTTGATTTCCAAGCATCTAGTACTGTAGACATTGGTGGGAAGAAGTAGTCTAGGAGGAAAGGTATTTTACAGGCTGCACAGTCAAGTCCAAAGATTTGCTTGTACTATATGCAGAATCAATCACCAGCCTAGCCCAAACCCAACATACCAGTCCAGTCTTTGCTAAGTCTTAGTTGCAATATTAAATTTGTTTACAAAAGGAGAGGAGAGGTTCAGAAAGGAAAGGTTCGGAGAGGTTCGGAGAGGAGACGAGACGAGAGGAGACGAGAGGAGAGGTGGATGCCTACATGATTGACACTTATGTTAGCAGCAGGACATTTACTCTCAAATGAGTAGTTCCATTGGTAGTATCTTCATTGCTTGCAAGAGCAGCTTCACTGTTTTCTTGGGCTGGCTGCCACTTGAGTATATACTGCTACACACTTTTTCTGCTGATCTGGTCAACTCTTCACAACCACTTGTCCACAAGAAAAGAACAGTAATAAGGTTTGCCAATGAGGGTTTTGCATGTTGAAAGAAGCTGCACTGAAATACCCTCACTTGAGATAAACCACTGCTCTGTTTTTCCTTGTTTTCACTCATTACAGTGCCAATGCAATGACTTTGTGGAGTACTAGACTGGAAGTCTTTTAAATCTTTAAAACATTTTACATTTTCTTATGAACTTCCCAACCTGACACCTTGAAGGAATTTTGCGGTAATCTGCCATGGTTTAAAGCAATTGCTTCCATACACTGAGTTAGTTTTGCATCTGAATGTCACTAAAGGATGGTCATTCACATAGCTGTGCCTGTGACGGCTGTGTAAAACCTGCACCGCTATTTTTGACAACCGTTCATTGATATAGGGGCCCATAAAGTGAATGCCCCAGTCACAGAACCGTCCCAATTTCTTCTGCATCACAATGCAGTTGAAGTCAAACTCAAGAGCAGCAAAACATAAAAGCTCCAGCAGGCACTTGATTTATTTGTATGACCACCCAAGTAGGCCTGTTCCACAACATGCTTGCATGTAACAGTCTTAGCAATGAATGGTGTACCTGCCTGTTACACCCTTTTATCACAGTTTCCAGCCTAGGGCCTCAGGTGTGGGTGTATTGGATGGTAATGATTAAGCCTTTCATTATGCTATTTCATTGTCAGATTTCTTTGCTCTCAGGAAACTCACAAAAGACATGTAACTTTCTCAAACTGAAGTGGTTTCTCAGTTGGATTTCTCACTAGTCATTTTAGCAATTTCTTGTTCAAATTAATAGACAGTTTTTACTAATAGCTCTAGCAATAGAGACAGGTAATATTACTGACAAATATTTTCAAATATTATTCAATAAAAAAAGCTGAAATGTTAAAAGCTAAATTAAGTTCTGTGAAGAAGTTTCAAATTGTTCTCTGAATTAATTATACCATCACTCTCCAGTTGAATTGTGTGTCCATGAGGCCTCCATCTTCATGCTCTGTAGGTTAGTGTAAATCATAGCTTTATCCTATTCAGTGCTGACAGATAGATGAAATAATATTTATTGTTAGAATGGCGTAAGTTAGGAAAATGAGAAAACCAAAGCAGGCTATCTATCCCACAGCAGTAACAATTGTTCACAAAGCCTACCAGGGGACCTTGCTGGGTTGGTCAAAATGGGAGGTCACTGCAAAGGTGGTAGAAAGTCCAACATGGCTCTTCTGGCAGACTGTCTTTCCAAGAATGGAGTGTCTCAGACTTGAGTGCTATGTAGCAGGGTCAAACTTTTCTGTTACAGGACGGTTAAATATTGTACTTCTTGGGTACTGGTGGGAGCATCTCTGGAGATAAACCCCTTCTGATTTCAGTGCTCAACCACTCTCTGGGTGAAAAAAATTTTCCTGATATCTAACTTAAACTTTCCTTCACTCAGTATCATGCCATTTCCTCAAGTCCTGTCACTGGACACAAGAGTGAAGATTTTTGTGAGTTAGTTTTCCTTTCACAGCTTATTGGCCATGGGTCATATATCCCTGTGGAAAACATGGTAGTCCTAGTGATTTGTTGGTGGTTATTCACGAGAGAAAACAGATTGGACATTATAACTGTGGAGAATCCTGAACAGTAAAAGACATTGATAATTACTAAAGAAAGACAGTACAAGGTGAATATATCTCCTGAAAAGTTATTCTGGAAGAAATGTTTCGAAGAAAAGGAGAGAGAAAAGCTGTGTCACATCATCCTGCAGAGGAGCTTTTGGAGACTGCAGAAGGAAAGGAGACCCTACAAGTAGGGCCAGAAGAACAATCTAGGAGCTATAGGTGTGTCAGTCTAACATCAGTGCTGGGGAAGGTCGTGGAGCAGATCACCATGAGCAGCATCACCTGGCACATACAAGACAACCAGGATATCAGGCCCAGCCAGCATGGGTTTAGAAAAGGCAGGTCATGCTTGAGTAACCTGATCTTCTATGACACGGGTGAGGGAAAGGCTGTGGATATTTTCTAACTAGACCTTAGTAAAGACCTATGATACCACTTCCCATGGTTAGTGGGTTTCCCAGTTGGAAATCAATCACAAGTGTTGGTCTCCAGGGCTTGGAAATGGAGCCAGACCAGATAAATATCTTTGTCAGTGATCTGGATGAGGGGATTGAGTGCATCCTCAGGAAGTTTGCAGCTGACACCAGCTTGGATGGGAGTGCTGATCTGCTGGAGTCACTGCAGAGGGATCTGGATCCATGAGTAAAAGGCCAATGGTCTGAGGTTTGACAAGACAAGGTGCCAGGTCCTGCCCTTGGGTCACATCAATCCAGTGCAGTGCTACAGGTTGAGGGCAGAGTGGTTGGACAGTAGCCCAGCAGAAAAGGACCTGGGAATGCTGGTTGACAGCCAGATGAAAGTGAGGCAGTCATGTTCCCAGGTGGCCAAGAAGGCCACTGGCATCCTGACCTGTCTCAGAAATGGTGTGGACAGCAGGACTGGGCAAGGACTGGGTCATCACCCTGTTCTCAGCACTGGTGAGACATGTATATGTGACACTTAGATACACGGTTAGTAGTGGATTTGACAGAGCTAGATTAAGAATTTGACTTGAAGACCTTGGAGGTCTTTTCCAACCAAAATGATTCTCTGATTCTATCAATGCTGTGTTAGCTGTAGGACTTGTCTAGTAGTTCTCTCTCTTACCTTTGTGTATCCTGGGCATGGGCATGCAGCTCATGTATTAGGAAAATCACTATTGTGTCCCCGCAATTTTGGTGACAATATACATGAGCTTTTATCAAATGGCTGAAGCACAGACAAGCAGTTGCAGATTATGCTTTTCATCTGTCTGAGGTGGGAGAAGTTTTCCACATAAATCTATAGCACGGAAGGAATTGTACTAGCTATTCCTTGAGAAGGAGTACTCTTCAGTCTGTGTGCATGGGTGACCTTTGTCACTCTTTTAGTGCGACTTTACTGAAAAGTAGTGAGGAAGCACAGTGAAAAAGATCAGTGTCTGAGGGGCTGGCTTCAGATCTCATAGAAGTTTCCCCATTGGGAACATAAATATCTTTCCTGCTCTCTGTCAAAACTAGTGAAGTTCAGGTCTGCTTTCTGCTTGGCTCTCCTTTGCCTTCACCACCCAGGAAGGTGAGGCAACAGAGATACATCTGAAGCCATCATGAAGGATATCTCATGTCTCTAATACAAAAAATGATGCCATGATTACCAGCAGAGTAAATGACAGAGCCATGTTTACACAAGGACCTATGTCTTGCACAGAATTTCAGATTATGTTTCCTTTTCTAAACATACATAAGGGAAGAAATGAATAAGAACTGTTATGTACAACACAAAAAGTTTCAGGCATCTGTGAAAATAAATTATTACAATCTTAGCTTTAGAAGATCATAAAAATTTGAAGCTCTTGGAACTGAACCCACATATCAGTATCTAATATGTCAAAGCATTCAAATTTGGCATAGCCTTCTGGGAAGTTTATGAGCTTCAGAGATTACCAGAGGGGAAGCAATAAGAACTAAAAGAAGTTATGAAATTCTTTTCTTGCAGACTTACATTATGTTCTCTGACTTCCCCTCATCACTACACATTTTGAAACTTGTTAAACTGTCCCTGCTCCTCAATGTGCCCCTTGGGAGAGGCACTGGGGGCAGTAGACAGGCGTCTTTGCCTTGGGGCAGCACCTGAGACTGCTGGTTTCTCCAGAACATAGCCTGGGGTTGTGTCCCAGCTTTCCAGACCTCCACCGGTACTTCCATCTTTCCACAACTCTGGTACTGTGCAGCAGGTACACACACATGGATGGGATGAGCTAAACCTGAGGTAGACCACATAACCATGAAGGGAGCTGGCTTCAGGCAGCAGGGTAGGAGAGCTGGAGGGAATGTGACCTGAATGGCTGGCTATGCCTAGACTAATTCAGAGCTGTCTGATGTGGGTGTGTTCTTAGAATCACAGAATGATTTGGGTTGGAAGGGACCTTTAAAGATCATCTACTTCAAACCCCCCGGCCATGGGCAGGGACACCTTCCACTAAACCAGGTTGCTTCAGGGCCCCGTCCAACCTGGCCTTGAACACTTCCAAGAACAGGGTGTTAACATCCTCTCTGGGCAACCTGTTCCAATGACTCACCGCCCTCAAAGTGAAAAAATTTATCCTTATAACTAATCTAAATCTACCTTTCTTCAGTTTAAAGCCATTCCTACTTGTCCTATGGCCACATGCCTCATAAAAAGTACCTCTTTAACTCTCTTGTAAGCACCCCTTTAGGTACTGGAAGGCTGCTTTAAGATCTCTCTGGAGCCTTCTCTTCTACAGCCTGAACAGCCACAACACTCTCAGCCTTTTGTCACAGAGGAAGTGCTTCAGGCCTCTCATCATCTTTGAGGTCCTCAGCACAGGAAAGCCATGGGCCTGTTGTTCCAAGTCCAGAGTAGGATCACAGAGCTGGACTTTGTGCTCAAAGAGGGCTCTCACAAGAGCAAAGAAGAGGAAAAGAATCACCTCACTTGATGTGTTGGTGGTGCTTCTTTTGGTACAGCCCAGGATACCATTGTCTTTCTGTACTGCTAGTGCACGTTGATGGGTCATGTTGAGTTTCTCATCCACTGCCACCCCCAAGTATTTTTCCTCAGGGCTGCCCTCAGGCTGTTCCCAGGACATAGCTGTGTAAGAGCAGATAGGGCTTAGTTTTCCCTTTCCTTCTGCTTCACTCTTCCTGCCCCTCCCAGCACTCCTAAAATTAAACTGTGTTAGGAGACAGACAGGAGTGTATCAGCCAGGAAAAAGCTGTATTCATTCTGGTTGGGTGCCACAATTCAGTGTGGCTGTGGGGGAGCTTTTCATATGGGCAGGGAAGGCTCTTACACTCTCCTCCCTCTTAGAAAACTTCCATCACCCACCTCTGTAATGAAAACACAAACGTCAGGACCGTGTTGTCGAGTTCACCAAGACACTTGGCATCCCATGACATGGATGCTGGCTGTTGAGCTGCCAGAAGCTTCTAAGCTGACATGTAAACACCACTTTGCCACTAACGATAACAGCAAGACAAGAAAAGTTGGATGTGTCCTCTTTGGTGTAGAATCAATGTTTCCCTTATGAGTTTTAATATATAACAGGAAATAAGGTTTTGGGGTTTTTTTTGAAATTTTTCAGTTTGGTGCTTAGGAAGAGTATTCATGAACTGCAGTTGGCGTTTCCCAGAAGTACTTTTCATTATACCTTGCACCAAACTCTTTCTTGACAGTCCAATTAGAAAAAAAAGGCTTATTTTGCAAAATTAATTAATGCTTCAGATGAATATATTATTTATGTTGCCAATGAGGGGACTTCTATGAGATCTTCATGCTAGACTTCTCTAAATTTCTGGATATTTTCTGAGATTCCCTGTCCACTTTGGCCTTTTTCATTAATCTTGCTTTTTTAATCAATTCCCCTGAAGAGCATAACTCTCTTTCTAGATGTAAAGTTACCACAGACTTTATATTTTATACATATGACACATTTAATGACCACTAATTTTTATATTTATAAAATTAATTTCTCCTAAAAATTGTTAAGCTATAGATAAACTCAAATGGGAAAGTCCAAAGCAAAATTTTGTCTGAAAAAAAAAATCTCCCAGTGATAATTAGTAAGAACTTAACAATAATTTTAAACCGACAAATTTGCTTAGGCAGTCAAGAATCTAGAGAAATGCCAAGTGTGAAAATACAATTAAGTGAAACCTTTTTCTCTTTCATCATTAGTTCTGTGTGTGACTGTTTTTTCCACGCTGTTATGATAAGATCTTAACACCACTTGTAAACCAACATAAGTTTTAGGACAGATAAACATTTCTCACTGGAAATTTCTTTCCATTTAAGAAAGAAATAAAACAATTATAGGAAATAGACATTGTAAGGCTGTCACAGTGAACTCTTATGCATCAACAACTTTTATATAACTACATACTGTAGTATGCACTGAAACTGAGTAGTTGCCCCAGTGGCTATCACACCAAATGTATTTTCTCAGTGAAAACACTTAAAAATCAAGCATCTGTGGTATCATTATACTACTTATATTAAGCCTGCAGCAATAGATTGATTTAACATTCTGTTTAACCACTATTACCTATTGTAGAGATGAACATTTTTCTTTGGAGCATCATTTTTATTTTAATTCCTTCAGTATATTGCAACCAAAAATGAATTTTGGAGCTCCAAATTGTATCAGAGTTCACTCACTTTGAACTGTAGCTGTTTAGGTTTATGTGATGGAATTACAGACACAGTGAACATAACACCTTGATTTAAAAATCCTACAGCAAAAATCTATATTATTGATGCCATGTGATATTTTGGAAAGAAAATTATAATTTTGGAAATAAAATTAAAGAGAATTATTATTTCCAGTTGAATATTAGAATAACATTGTCATCTAGTTCATTCTGAGGAATAAATAAAAGTAAAGAAAACACAAGAAGCATAATAACCAGTTATTCACACTCCAGCTCAGGTAGGAAAACTTGCCAACATTCCCTACATGTTTAGGTATCATTTTTCCAGTTTTGAAATAGCTAACGGCATTGCTTTATTAAATTTCCTTTTTAAAAATAAGCTATTAATTTTCAACCTGTACTATCTTTACATATTTTATGTCCAGTTTGTTTTTATTTAATTCCCCTGGCTTTTGTTGGAACAAATAAACCCTACAAAGCTTTCTTCTTTTCTCTAATAACTTTTCATGTGACCATAACAAGGCACTTACTGTAAACTGGAAAAAAACAAATAAGCATCAAACCAAATAGAAATAAACATTAAAGAGCATTAAAGAGTTTGGTTTTTTTTCCCTGAGAAATCTTGCTTTTAACTGCTCTCACGTTTCCCTCCTCTCTTAATTCTAAATAAAGTTCCAAGATAGTTAATTGTCTGTACTTCTGCTAATGAATAGTAGAGTGTGGAATAGTTTAGTTTATTAACTTACTGCCCCATTAAAAATAAAGCAGATAAATGTTGCAAAGAGATGTTTGAAATAAACCATGGAAACCTATTAGTTTAACATAACACTGAGAAAAATGACATAATTCTATTTCAATCATTTAATAAAGAACTTCTTTTTATCTGGCTAGTCTTTAAAAGTAATATTGGTTTGTAATCAGTCCTAAGTTTTGTTGGATGTTTTCTAAATGATAAGAAAGCAGGCCTGTACAGGCATTAAATTTTTAGGTATTATATGAAAGTAAGAAAGCATTAAATGCCCATGATTATTGTCCCCATTGAATCCAGCACTGCATTATTTGTGTTGGTGAAGTTCCAGCTGAAGATGCAATGCTGAAGGGACTGGACTTCTATTCAGGCTGTAGGTGGCTTTCTTACTTTCCCTGTGTTGCACTGACCAGGAGACAGGTGAAAAGTTCAAAGACCAACATTTGTGGCTCTGCTGCTGGTTTGTTGGGTGACTCAGTTTCTCCTTCTTGGCCTTTTCCTTTGTGAAGTGGGGTAATAATATTGAACTTTGTACTGTGTCCTGACATCTGCAGATAAAAGTATAGAGCTAAGGATTGTGTCCCATTTTGTTTGAGTTGTGATGACTGTTTCATAGCAGCCCAAAGCTGTTTCCGTAATGCAGGATGTTAAAGCCAGAAAGCTCTTGGAATATGTTAACTGCATGGGAAAGTGGGAAGGAACAAGGTAGAATGGGGAGCGAAAATTTTCATGGTAACAGATGGTTATGTTTCATACCAGTCAGAACCCTGTCCAAAAAAGATGTGTGTGGAAAACTAAGGATGAGTCATAACTTTTTCTAGTTAAGATGCTGCCTTATAACACAATATGCTTTATTCTCTTCATCTTCCCTCCCAAGTTTTTAGATTTTTTTCATATGACCCATGGGGGAAAGGAAGAAATAGAAGTGTGAGAGGAGAGAAAGGTGATGGAGTTATGAAGTCATGAAAGAAGAAAGGCTATCTTGTAAGTTAAGGAGTGGGTGCAGAAAAGAATGATTGGTGGACAAAATGGAAGTGAATGAAAAACGGCACTTGATGGGACAGGTAAGGAAACGGAGAAAGGCAGCCACGTAGGGTGTACTTGTCAGTGCAGCAGCATCAATATCATGCTGATTCCCCACACAAGTCAAGGAAAGGATAGCACTAAATTAATAATGTCTGACAACCAACTGTCAGGCAAAAGAGAAAATCTTTGGAATCTCCTGGTAATAAAGTAAGAGATGAAGACTTCTGTGAGATTAAAGTTCTAGAAGTGGGATGAGTTTTGTTTTAAAGTGTTTTTAAATTAGTAAATAGATAGACTTCATGCACACCAGGTAATACATTTATCACTGTTCTCTGCTCTCACTGGTGTAGCTTTTACATTTGTGAAGTCATTGACTGAGTTTAATACACTATGTCAATGCTTCCAAAGTCATAAATTTTCCTTCTTTGGTAGTGAAAGTATGCACAGTCAGTTCACACATGCAGTTTATGAAAATTCTGTGATTAAGATGAATGTCAGAAAAGATAAATGCATCTGACTAACTGTTCTCTGGTCAGAACCCAACTCTGTGGTATTTGCAAAGCATCTAGCTAAGTAATTTCACATACCAAACATGAGCCAGTAATACACTAGGACATACTGCTTGTTGTGACATTCTTTGCATGGCAGTTTTGAGAAATTATTAATTTTTAAGGAGAAAGAGGAGATAGCAAAACTGCATGTGTGCCCAATGACATATGCCTGTTTGTGCCTAATTCATTGGAAAAATTGCTCAAGAACTGTTCAGCCATGTTCGAATATGCTGCCAAGGTCGATGGGACCTTTCCAAAAGTGCTGGTTATGTGAGGTAAAAGTGCTTGACACAGCTTCAACTTAGGCATTTTTGGATATTTACTTATTTTGTTTGGAAAGCAGATAATCTGACTGTTTTGGCAGTCCCATCTCTGAGCACTACTGATGGTATACCTTGAAAAGTTCAGAGGGGGAGTTTGCTTTGACCAGGTGTCTAGAACTCAGCACTGTATTACAAGGCTGCACAGTGCAGATCACCTGGGGGTGACAAAAGTGTATTCAAACACCACAGATTTTCAAATTAAATTCTGTTTTTATGATAGTGGTAATTCAGAGACAGAAAAGAGGCATGTAAGTGCATTAATTTCTTGCCCTATCAGCATTATCTTGTATAATCCCAGAAGGCATCTAGAAAATGTGGAAGAGCTGATCCCAAATCTGAAGTGGTCAATATGCATTTGCAATAAGGTATTTTGAAAGAAAAGAAAGAGAACAACAGTACCATGTAGCAGCTGCTGTTGTTCTGCAAGCCTTTGAAGCAGTAGCCAGGTAAGAAAATCTACCTGGTTAAATACAGATTTTATGTGTACACATGTGAGGCTAGCTGAGTTTGATTAGAAGGTTGTAGTGAGTGGGAAAGTTGCTGAATGAAACCTGGCCACATCCAGCTTAATTGTCTCCTCATCCAACAATTGTTTCTGCAATGTGGTTTGGGTATGGCTTCTAACTGTTGCAGACAAAGAGAGGCTCTGTCAGCAGAGCCGAAAGAAGGTTAAAATTGAAAGAAATCCAGCATTTGGTTCAACTTTGAAGTTTAACATAGCTCAAAAAGAGAGAACAGCACGATCCTGCTCCCATGAGAGTAAGTGTGAACAGAAGTAGACATAAAAATACTTTGTTTCCCGTATTGCTCTTAATCATTAAGTTTGGAATGGGTAAGTCTCATACAAAAGCAAGGCTGCTTTAGGTGTGGTTTGGTTTCCAACCTGGTGGTTAAAAATCACCTCCAGCAAAATTTGGTGCCCTGGCCTTTGGGACTAGCAATGTCAATGCTTGGCTTAGCAGGAGTTTCCTTTGCCCACAACTTCTGGCTCCTTGAGATCTGGACCTGGAAAGGCTGATGTGCAGCCCCACCTCCGTCCTTGGATGTTCTTGGAACTGGTTGATATTCCTTTGGCAGGAATATCCCTGAGGCAAAGCAAGGTGATGATACAAGTTCACCTCGTTTACTGGAATGTCACTTGTACCATCCAGTGCTTTTTGCATTGTAATTATTTCCTGGGGGTAATTGCATGCTTTTTTAGACTTTCTTTTGCGCTCCCATGCTCAGCTGAAAAACTGCCAGAGGGCATTGCTGAACTGTTCCCAAGGAGAACAGTAATGTCTACTAGTCACTCTGACATTATTGTTATTTATAAATTCCAAACAAAAGAAAATAAAGGACTAGATGTTGCTAACCCAAATCCATGTGCTTCTGGTATGAAGCTGGTCTTATGGTTGACAATTCTTTTCCTGTTCATGTTATATCTAGAGTCATGCTCTGGTGCGAAAATGTGGGCTGCTTGCTGGTGCTGTTCCACCAATGGATGTGTTAGGTGTGTATCAAAGTCATAAAAAATGTCGAGCATTGCTAGACATCCTTCTTTACATGTGTCAGCTGGAAAAGTGAACTAAAAGGAGAATTACATACTCTATGCCCCCAAAGAAGTAATGATACGTCTGTTTCGTCCAGAACAGGATTGGGGTTCAAGGGAGGAATTTTGAATCACAATTCTTAGATGGTGCTGCTCTCTGGTGCTGAAGCTCAGTACCACCATTTCCTCCCAGCTGTCTCTAGCTGCAAAATAAACATTTTGGGAAACTCTTAGTTATTGACTCTTTTCATTAATTATTTAATTAATTAATGTACTACAAAAAAACAAAATTCAGTGTACCCATATATTTCTCTTTTAAAAAGAAATGTTTAAAGGTCTGACTAAAAGAAGAAAAAATACAATACAAATACAGAACACTGAAGTCTAATATATCTTGAAGAGATGAAAGACATTTTGCAACAATGCAAAGCATCTTACACACTCTTATAGTACATAATAGACCACAGTTAGATATGACATGTGTGACAAGTATCAACTAAAAATATTAATTAATAACTTTTAATAACTTTTCTAAATGTTGTTTTCACATAATAAATTGAAGAGATTATTAGTTCATTTATCTCCCTTCAACTAACATAAAATAATGTAGTAGCTTACTATTGAATAAGAAGTACCACAACTTACTTGGAGAATAATTCTTTTACTGTTCCTAAAAAAACTAAGTGTTTAGAGTAATCTGCTTGCCTTTCTAAGACTCCACATTTAAGGGTAATTGCTACAAGAGATTTAAACACACAGAATCCTCCACAACACTGTTCTTCACTGTTTTATGTGTTATGAAACTTGCACTGTAGTCTTATGAGCAAGCAATGGAGACTTCAGCTTAGTTGTGTGCTAGTAGTGCAAGTTTATTTCCACACTTAGAAACCTCAATACAGCTATGCTGTTAAATATAGTCATTCAGTTTCTCCTTTTCTTCTTGAGAAAAGTTATTATAAACCTTCCCTAGAGTTTCAAAAGATAACAGAATATTTTGTGCGGAAGAGCGTCTTTTCCTTTGAAAGAACAGTCTTTAACCATGTATGAGGAAACTCAGCTTGAAGTTCTGTTCAATTTGCAGTTTCATCCTGTTCAAGTTTTATACAGGAAATTTCCCTAAGCTGACATGTTAATTGTACCTTAAGAGTTTGCAAAATCATCTCTAATCTCTATAAACTGAGCTTACAGTGAGATCTGTTTATGACTTTCCTGAAATTCAGTTCCACAGGAAAGTTTCAGGGCAGTTAACTTCTGCTACTGTATTTGTATGGGAACAGAGAGGGACTGGGCTAAAAAGAAAGTACCATTAATTAAAAAATAACTTTGAAAGCCAGGGTAAAAAGAGAGAGAATTTAGAATGTCATAGGGGGAAATAATAGGAGAGAATTTTTTTCCTTTTTGTGTGAGGCAGCTTCTCGTCATTTATGGAACCTCTGAAATATATATAGACATATGGAAGCTTATCCATAAGCCTTTAGTACCTGCTTGGAGCATAATGCTACCCCAAATGCTGCCACATGTGATTTAGAGACTGCAGAGTCTGACAGAGATGGAGCAACCTATTCTGCAGGCAAGGAAAAACACTGAATTGAATGGCGCTCAAGAACATACCCATGCACTTTTTTTAACTGGGGCCTGGATTTTCCTCCTGACTTCAAAATGGCTGAGAACTATAGCCTTTTCTTTGATTTATGATGAGCCAAAGCACACATTTCAAAGCTCTTGAGCAAAACTGAGGGCATTTTTTTAGCTATATACTTTAATAAATAATGGACAAGGTAGCAGAATTAGAACTGTGTAAGACTGACTGAAAACAGTGAAAGAGGAATTACAGGTAAACCCAGCCACCCATCTGACATACTGCTGTTTCAGAACAGTTTGTTCTCTGTATCCAAAATAGTACTATAATTTAAAGGCTGCCACATATGGAAGATGTTAGCAGTTTCCATTGCCTCGTTCCACTTGATAGACATACCCACTGAACCTATGCAGAGTCAGTTCCAAAGTAGGTGATTTGTGAAAAGTTTTCATGCTTCTGGTTCTTATAAAAACTGCTGTATAACCAGTGTATGATTTTCATTTTGTTTTTGCTTCTATAGCATGAGCATTTTATTTTAAAGAAAATCTGATTATAGCATTACTCTTCATTCCTAACGTTAGTAGGTGGAGATCTCCTGATTAAAGTCTATTTAGTCATTAGTACTATCTGCATGACAAAATGAAAGCTTATTTCTAATACAGGGTATTTACATGATCTTTATCACTTGTAACTATTACTGAAAAATGATAAATTAGGCGTACACTTTCAAAATAACAGCTGGAACAGACTACCTCTATAAACTTGTTTAACCTTTTATTTTTTTTAGTGACAGATTGGAATTTATTATTTTGAAAGACTTGGAGCACCTGGTCTGTGATTTTATCAGAATTATAAGAAATACCTTGAAGGCAAGGGTGGGGGAATGGTTAGAACAGGAACTGCGATTCTTTAAAAAGTGCCTTTTATCTCGAGAGCAAATTTAGTTGAGAACTCAAAGCAATCTGGACTGCAATTCATTCTGACAAATCAGTTATTAAGGTGTTACTTATATTGCAGCTAAATAATCCTAACATCCCTGCTGACTGTCTAAGTTTAACCTCTCACCCTGGGAAATCTGATTAAGAGGGAAATGCTGATGGAGAAATACACCAAGTGTTTGTTGCATTTCTATCCCCTATGAAACAGTTATTGGCATAATACTCCCTACATTCAAAACACAATGATGTGAAGTTAACAATAAATTTAAAATTATGTGGACAATTTAAAACAATCTAATGGTGACTTACCCAGAACCTGCTTTTTAGGCAAATATGTTATATGAGATTTGCAAATTTTAGTTATCTCAGCATCAAACTGCAACATTTGCAGATGCAACGGAAGCATAGTTTAACTCCTTCCTTCCTTCTTTTTCACCAGCACATAATGATGCAAGTATCAAAAAGACTTCTTTTTGCTGTCAAGCTTTAAAAATGCCTGAAAGCTGATTTTTCTCAGATGTGCTGCCCAAACCATGGTTAGCCCCGACTCTGCATGGCACTGGTTACAGTGCTTTTGTCAGTGGGATTGTTGGTATCATCCCAGGACTGGGTCTTGGGAAGCCTGCATGCCTGTTAAATGTTGCTGTTGCTCTTTGACTGGCTCATTAGTTGGACTTCCACGAAGCCAAGCTTGGGTGATCATTTCCATTTGAAACTTTTTTTGCTGTTAAGAACTGCTTGTCTTCAACATTGGACTGAGGCTGTTATTAATGCAACTGGAGACATGGTATTTTTGTGCTAACTTAGATAGATATTGGGCTTGCTGCTTGGTATATCTAAAATTAGGCTGGCATGAAAGTTCAAGAATGCAAATCAGTACTAAACCCAAGGTCAGCTTAAAAGGTTCAGATAACTCCATAAAGGAAAAAGATGAAGAGTTCTATAATTTAAGAACACATTTCCGTAGCCGCAAAAAAAATCAAATGCGCAATCTGGGTAGGAAAGGAAAGATGGATTTTTGCTCTAGCTCAGATCAACTAATTTTGTTTTCTTTCCCATCTGTCCTCCATGTGAGTCTGTCCACATGAAAAATCCCGCTTGGTGAAGCCCCACAGGGATGGCATCCATATCACAGCAAACGCTGGGACTATTCATCACTTTGGTGCCTGGGATAATTTTACAATAACCTTGGCAGGCACACTTCTACGAAAGATGATTTTCAGCTGTAGGCCTGAGACCAGATTAGATCTTGTTCTTTAATCACCAGCATAGTCATATTCCCAATGCTCTTAAGTGAAGTTTCTTTGTGCTGTGCATTTCTTCATTTCAGCATTACACTTTGGATGAATAAGGGGACTGTCTATAAACTCATCTGAGACATTTCAGTATTAATCTTGGACAAAAACAAAAGGGATTAAATTCATGTGATATAATTAGTCAAAATGTAATTGAGTTGTGGTAGAGTTTGTTAAATATTTTATGTTTCTGCCCTTCATAAAAGGGATAAAGGATAAAAAGTATGGGGTTAGGGTAATCCCAGACAGAATAAATGAGTAACAATGAAGCTTTCAAAAGAGAGTTCACATATGCCTGTATGACAGTGAGATTTATGATTATTCTGAGTTGTTCACTTCAAAGTATCTTAAAGAATGATTATTGTAAAATAGAACAAGGCAGAGCGAATTTCATATTGTGAACAAAGAAAAATTATCACTGAAAATTATCCACAAAAGCAGAGTGGAAAAATGAGCTGAAATCATTCAGCTTTGCTCCTGGTTTAAGGCTAGTGGCATACAGAGATTTGTAGAAGAGAAAAGTAAAGGTAAAATGGGGAAAAGCTCTTTCTTTATGTAATTTATCTTTACTTGGATTTGTAATAACATATTACAAGTAGTGCCCCAGAGTCCAGTAATCCCTGAGGTTGCTGAAGGCCTCTGATCGGACTCTAATGTCTGTCCATGTGAGTGCACTAGAAGCCCATTTCAGGTTGAGTTTCTTTTTAAATCACAGGCTTGAAAAAATCTCTGCAGTTTACAAGAGACATTGAAGCATAAGTGTGAAGATATGCAAACTAGAAAAATAGATATTTTCCAAAGAATTTTTTTGAGTACCACTCCGTAAAGTTTTCACTATGAAGTCTATAACCATTAAAAGCAAGCTAAATATCCAATCACTTTTTGAAGTATTGATGAAATCATGGCCTATTCTTGTTGAATGTGGGTTGATTTATGCGAGCGAAGACAAATGGTTCTCAGTAAGCAATCATCAAATTCAAAGTGAAACTCTAGAGTTTTGAACCCACATGACCTGAAGCAGAAACCAGTGTTCACACCAACCCTTGTAAGGCAAAATTGCTGAGTTTAGAAGAAACATCAGCCATTCATCTGAATAGTCAGAGAAGAAAAATAGTTTCATTAATATAAGAAAACTAATTCATTATTTTTAATTTATGAAATTTATTGCTGCATTATTTGGCACTTTCTCATCCTTTGAAATAATTACGTATTATAAAATGTTTTGTGAGAAATAAATATAGACTGATGCCCATTTACCTAGGCAACAGCAGCAAAATTTTGAAGAGTGCATGTACGCTTACATTTTCTTATAGGAATATATAAAAAAATATGATGGAATTCAAATATTCCTTCCTATGGACATATGTGGTAACATAATTATTAATTTCCATGTATGAATTATGTGAGAAACTTGCTTCAAAACTAACCATGAAACCACATCTCCAGGTACTGGGAACTTGGTGATAATCAGTGATCAGTCTGATCTATTGGAAATAGACTGGTCAAATAAAATCAATATTACCTTTCAGAGGAACTAGAATTTTGCACAGAGAGGCATCTGTAGGTGTATCTGTACAGATTTTTTTAGGGCTCATCATCCTGATAAAAGGTAGGATCAGTTCTTGCTTCTCTAGGCCAGATGTGTTATACTGATGGGTTTTCTGTTAAAAATCACTGTGTGCCTCTTTTCCCTTTTACTGTTCCTCAGATGCTCCCATTTACCTGGTGCTACTTCCACCATTCCAGAAAGCCCTTACCATCCTTGAAGGTACATAAATGGCAGCTTTCTGTTTTCCTTCTCTCCACCAGTCCCTAATTTCCATAAATATTTCTTTTCCCTTTTCTGAGAAAAGGCATGATTCAGGATATCTACATACCAACCTATACTGAGGATCTCTTTTTGACTCATAATTTTTTGTTTGTTTTTTTTCCTTTATTTTCCTATGGGTTTTTTTTGTTACAGGAAGGCTCTAACAAATGTCACTTCACATAGCCAAGAGTTAGTACTGTGTGAAATCATTGCAGAAAAGTAAATGGATTAAAACCAGACTGACTGAGTTTAAAATAGAACAGCTAAAAGGAATTGTCACTGTGTGCAGTCATTTATAAGGGAATGCAGAGATTTTTTTACACTCTAGCCTTTGCAGGGGCTTGGGAGGATTATAGAACAACTTTTCTGTGAAGTTTGTACATTGTGAGGAAACAGGTGGAGCTATACCTATGAAGAGCTCATACAGGGAGCAACCTAAACATTTTGGTTAAATGCATGTCATTAAACAAGTCACTTTAGAACAAGAGGACCGGACTGACAGGATCGTCTTAGTGAGTAAACTGAGTCACATTGAATATTACCTGCACTCCTTCACTCAGTGATCTTGCTCAGGAGAAAGTTTTAAGTCTGGCTGTGATTTATAAATTGTTTCCAATGTTTAAGCTGCTCTTTCCAGTTGAGCTGCCACAATTCCTACCAGTCGGAGTGACAGGAGTAGGGAATTGTCTTTCTAACTTGTGTGGACTTGAGGAGATCCTGGAGTCACCACTTATAAATGTTGCTGCTGTTTCTACAACTATTTTTTGGGAAACCAAACCACTTTCTACATTGGACCTAGAGTCAGGCTGTGCCTTGACACTTTAGTCAGACAAGGGCTCTGTAGACACTTTTCCTAACAAGTCATCCATTCATCACTTCTGCCTTTCCAACGCCATTGTACCAAAGTGTTATCAACTTGCCACTCTGATCAGCCTGTGAGGTGTCACCAGAGAGTGGAATAAAATTCACAAAACTGTAGAAAGGCAACATGTACCTCATTAAAAATTGAGTGTGTATGACCAGGAACAAGGAGGGAGGAGGTGCTTCTGTCCAGCTGTGGCAATATATCAATGTTATGCATAAGGCCATGGGATGCTGACTGAATGAAAATGTAATTCAGTCTCCCAAGAGTACTGCTAATTTTCCCAAGAGAAGAAAGCACAAAAATATTGGGAGAACTGTTTCTTTTGAAAAATGTGTTAAAAGAAACCTAGGGCCCCCTCCCCTGGAACAAGATTTAGGAAAATGAAATATTTTGAATTTGAAGCCATAAAATCTGAAATAATTAATTATAGGAGTGCTGAATTTCCCACCATCTGAAATCTTTCAGCAAATACTGGATGTGTTAGTGATTATCTCTTGTTCAGCCAGAGGTTATGGGCAATGTTATGCAGAAAATCAGATTAGAAACTCATAATGGGCTCTTATGGCCATAAAGGTACATGAAAGTCAGTGGCACAAATTTGCAACAGTCAGTGATTTGGTTCAAGACTGAAACTTCTAATGCAGATTTCTGTTTTCCATTCTGAATGATGAAATGCTTAATGTGACAGGAGCTGAATTCTGGCTGCAGTTAGATTGATGCAATTCCAGTGACTTCAGTGGAACCACAGGATTTGATACAAGGACTTTTCAAACCTGTCTGTTTTGACAGGAGCATTATTGCCACTTAATTAAAAGCTTTTACCTCAAGAAGCTTGTTATCACCAGCATTTATTGTGGACAGTAGGCATTTTCTTTTTATCTGAGAGGAAATGAAAGGAAAAAAGTCTTTTAAAATTATAAATACATCTGACTGGTTTTACTGTGCCAAACACAAGAATCTGTTGTAAAAGGACATAAAGATATGTTTAAGTAAACAAAAATAAGTATCTGATTCCTAAAAATCATATCTAAATTCACTGGCTAAAGATCCTGGTAAGCTATGAGAAGTGCTTTGTTTGAGAAAGAGTTAGGATAACTCGCTCTCATTCTTTCAAGCTGCTATCCAACATACCAAGCATAATCCCACTACTTTACAGGTGGAGCCACATTGCAGCTAGTGACACAGACAGATGACATATTTATTAGCTTGTCAAAGCTTCCTCTGTTTATGGAAGACTCACCCAGCTAAACAAAACAGTCTGCTTCCCATTGGCTAATTGAGCTGGCCCCTGTTGAGAGCCTCAGCAAAGTGCTTGATGAGGCATAAAATGATGATTAATTAATTTACTGCTCAGTTGATCATCAAACTGAGAGGTTTATGATTCTCACAGCGGTCAACACTCTCTCTTCAATGTGCAACAGCATGAGCAGCCTTCACTCTGGCCTGCTGCTGCCTTTGCTATGACCTGAGATATGGTGGCTTAATTCAGGGGAAACGGGGAAAAATTAAGAGAAAAGTTTCAAAAGGGATGTACACAGCAGCCTCTTTCAGAGAGGCTTGTGAGTGCCAGAATGTTTCTCACAAAGGGGCTTTTCATATCTCAGCATTAATAAAAGCTACTTTGCTGGAGTTGGTTGTGTGGTTGGTTGGTTGTTTTGGTTCAGTGAATTAGATAAGAACCCCCTTAAAAATAAGTTTCTTCTCTGATTACGTGACTAAAATTCAGAATTAGAATGAAGTTATATAGAGATTATAGGGCTCTATAAAGGGCTTAACAATTGCAGGTATAGGTGTGCTAAAAGAGATCAAAATGCTAGCAGAAAAACTGTGTGTGGATCTCTCTTTTTTATTCCTAGAGAAGAATTTTAGTAATTTAAAGCTCCTTCAAAAAGATTCTTAAGACTTGAAGGTTAACATGAGGCATTCTGTGTATGGTGGACAGCATATTTAAAAGCATTATTCAAAAAGAACTCTTTTCCATTTGTATGCAGTTCCAGCTTGTGTACAGTCACCAAGGGTTTTGCATATGTTTTTATGTACAAACTTTTAAATATTTGCACTTATGTTAATATTCTGACTAACTTTTCCCTGAAATGTTGATGCAGTATTCAGTTTATTCCTAATGTGAAGACAATTAAATTCTGCTTAGTTACAGTCATTTAATTCTGGATTAATGGCAGGTGAATCAATATACATATAAGAAATTAATTTAATCCAGTGGAGAGGCATGTTGTATATCAGCCATTTGGTTTGATTTTACATACGATCTAGATGATGGGATATGTATATTGGCATGCGTATGCCAATGCCATCACATTTAGAAGTTGCTTTTATCTCTGTTCTGTAACACTGTCCTAGAGTTGCCAGATGTACTAGAAGACCCTGGGAAATATTTCGAAAATATCTGAAGGCCTGAGCATTTCCCTGATTGGGAAAGAAATGGTTTGTTAGTATAATGGGAAGAGAGGGTCAGTTTGCACATTAAACTTTTCACCAAGTATGTACAACCCATCGTTAGACAGGGTTCTGGCTGGGAAGGACCAAGACAGAAAATTAAGCTCTTTAATATAACTTCAGTCCTTTTATTTGTCTCAAAAGAACAATGAGGACAATAAGCAAGCACAAAGAGGAATAGAGTTAGTACCATCACTAGAACCTTTGTTTATGTACTATGTTTCATTAACTCAGCCTTTGGGAAACTCCCTCTAGTTTTGATAAAATGCTGTAAGCAGCCTCTTTTTCTCAGAAAAGTATTGTACAGAAACATTAGTTTGCAGATGGAATATGCTCTAGTGTGGAAAAAAAACTCAGAAAGAAACAGAGCTACAAAGCCAATAAATTCTGACAGAGCAATTTGATGACAAGAAAGGGAAAGGAAAACAGTGAATGATAAGATGAAATATCATTTTCCAAGCACTTGCACCTTTGTCAAGGAATGGTAGAAGTCTCACTAAGAAATGTAAATCACAAGATTACAGGGACTTATTTAAATAAAGCACTTTTTAAAACACAACTCATCATTTTGAAAAAGACGTTAAAAAATGCATAGATAAATTACTTTCAAAATATTTAGGAGCAAAAATGGAGAAGTATTTAGTGTGACTGTTTGTGACAATGTGACAGACCAGGGTTATGTTGATTCTTGGGTAAATATATGGTGTATATATTGTGAGTCTTTAGAAGTTGAAGGCCTTTTGTGCCTGAAAATGGGACTACTGATATTACACAGATTGTATAAGAAGGACTCTGACAATGAATTCCAAAATCATTATCCAGTTAAAGAGATTGTTCTACAGTTACCTGCTGCTTTATGCTCATACTTCCAGATTTGCAAAGCACTGCTGAAGGCATCTCATAAGAATCAGATGGAACTTAATAACTTGCCCAGACAAGAATGTAGGCAACAGAAAAGGCAGACTTAACTCTGCCATGGCCAGATATTTGTTGTTGGCTAGTTATGCTTCTTTAAGGCATTTTTTGTTCTACTTTATGTTGCTACTCTGAGTGAGAGTAACCATGGAATGGAAGCTCTACAGCTCTATCTGCAATGGACATTTTTTGCATAAAAGCTTGCCCACCTCTGATCTTTCTGACTTTTCCCCACTGTTCTATGTCCTATCATGATCTAAAATTCATCATTCTGTAAAAATGTCTGCTTTCCCTCATACTTCTTTTTACGATCCCCTTTTGAGGCTTTGTATAAAGATGCATAGTGCTTCATTTTTTATAGCTTCATAAAATGTAATGGCAAAAAAACCATTAGCTAATCTGGTTGACTACCTTTGAAACATGGGCTGTAGAATTTCACCTGGTTATCCTTGCACTGAGCTGAATAATGTGTACTTGACTGAAGCGTATCTTCCAGATGGATATCTAGTTTTGATTTGAAGACATCAAAGGCCACTTCCCTGACAGTTTTGAAAACATCAAAGAGTACTGAGCTTATGGAAGATAAAAGAAAAATGAGCTAATTGCCTGGATGCTAAAGGGAAATTTACAGAAAATATTTTGGTCCTATCCTGGCTTTTAAAAATCTGGTTTTCTGGAAAGGCTACAAGCCATTATTACACACATATTTTAAAATGGCTTTCTTCTTTTTTCAGGATCGAGGCCTCACATGGTAGACAAACTGCTCCTGAGGAAAAAAAAAGAAAAACAATGCAAGATCTACCATAGTTCAACAGTGGCAACCTTTGTAAAGGATCAGCTGAAGCAGAAGAAAATTATCTGCATGAATTTGATAAAAGAATAAAACACACTCCCTTAGTTAAACTGTTAGATAAGAAGGGGAAGGGGAAGGGGAGGAGAAGAGGAAGGGGAAGGGGAAGGGGAAGGGGAAGAGATGAAATCATAATTCAGCCACCTCAAAGGGATGTATAATGTGCCTTTAAAGACTGTTTTCCCTTCACACTCTCATAGCAAACTAAAGGTTTATATAATTTCCTTCTAATAAATGTTTTCTTTTCCTGTTCTTTACATTTATATTTTAAATTTTACATTTTTTAAAATATATCACATGTTCTACTTTCCTACTAGAAGAAATGAATAATGTTAAAAACACATTTCTGACTAATTTAGTTACCTAGTGGTATTGTAGGTCAGACACTTTTCCATGTAGAAAGATTTAAATTATGTTTAAATTAAGCATTTGCATCTTATTTTTGGTCTTTTTTGACAGCATTCAGTTTTTTGCTTGGGTAATCAACTAACACTTTTCTAATGTTTTATGACTGATGTGTCCATCAGAACTAATCATCTTCAATAGTAGCTTGAACCATCACCTGTTAGTTGGCATGGGCACAAGGACCATTACCTAGCTTAGAAATATTTGATAAAAAGAATTTTGATAACAGATTGAATTACGCCATTGAAAGAAATAAAGAATTATCAATATTGTTGAAACAAGAATCAAGAATATTATAAAAAATGTTACACAGAGTGAAAATACATGGCACTTAAAACAGCATGAGACTTTCCTAGCAACATGGCTGAGAAGAGTGTAAGACCTTTCTTACACACTTATTTCATAGCTTGGCCTTGATGAACTATTACTCGCTGTAGCAGTTACAAAATAAATTAAAATAAAGGTTTTTACTAGGTTTGGCACTGGAACATTTTATCTTCACAGAATATGATGATTCTTCAACAAGGAAACACTCATGATACTTTAATAGCTCATAGTATACCATAATGATCTAGGGAGAGCTCACATCAATTACAAACAACCATTGTTAAATCACATTTTTCTGGCAGTAGGTTCAGTCATGGACTATGGACAGCTCCTGGAAGAGCAAACTCCCTCATGACCTTCCCCAGGCTATGTTCTTATAACACAGTCATGTGGGCACGGCAAAACCTCAAAATTTTATCAGATAGCTTTATCAATTGATGGATTTACCATTAAATATTGTTCTGGTACATCCTCCTGCCCTCCAAGTTTGCAGTACTCAAAAGGCCATCGTTGATGGTGAGACCTAATCTGATACTCCTTGTTCATACACACTCATTGAGGGGCAATCCATGCCTATTGAGAAACACAAAGGACTTTGACATTTTTCACTGAATCTGAGCATTTTTGATAGGTACCCATGTGGATACAGGTGTGTGCACTTCTCTTCCTACATGTGTGTAAATAGATTATGGCAGAAATGCTGTTGTCTTGGATCTGTAATTAAATTATTGTTGTAATTGTAGTTAATGCTATTGAATCACTTTATAAACATTAAGTTAATCAGTGGTTAAGTGCTACCATACCCTTTTGCATCCTTATCTTTTTGCACACATATCCTTTGCACCCTTATCCTTTTGCATCCCTGTTCTCCATGTGAATCATTCCAAATTGATTCTAATCCAATTTTCCTTTGTATGTTTCATCCATGTAGTAAGTAAAAGAGTGAACCTTGACACTGAACTTGGTAAAGCTGTTCTGTCACAAATTCATATTAAAACCTGCTTTTGGCCAATATATTTTATGGTGATTGTTTAAGCAGCCAAAACCCTCATTCACAACAATACCCTCTTCAAATATAAAATTTAGTGGGTTGGAAAAAGTCTTCTTCAGACACTGAACCAATCTACTTATTCTTTAAGAAATTTAATCCATTATTAATTATTTTGTTGGAGCAGATACTGGAAGAAGTGTCAGTAAAGAATAGGCAGAAAACACTCAGCTTGGTCTGACTAGGAAAGCACTGTGATGAAATCCACAAGGACAGATAATGCATTCTGTTGGGAAGGAATGAGTAGGATTAGCAGAATAAGACTGGAAGTGAAATACATTTTTACTATTCCAGAGAACTGTTCTTATGCCAATCTGGGAAAAAAAACCCAAAAAACATTTGGCATAGAAGTGTTTCTGCATAGAGTTTACAAAAAAAAGATTATTTCATATATATTCATGAACTGCACTACTGACCCTGCCATACTCCTTTCTATTTCTGTATTTGCATCGAATCTGTAAGAAATCATTACACGAAACTAAAATCAAGACATGCAAAGAGAGATGTAAAATCGATTAATTGAAGTAGATGTTAGATAATCAGCTGACATATCTCATTGCTCAAAGCATATCTACTGCATGGAATTTCCCAATCTTCTTACTCCTTTTCCGTAAGATTATCAGGATAGGGATGACACCTGAAGACTATGACAACACCGCTTTCTAATTTTCTTCCTATTTTTCTTAAACAATATCACTCCATGAACCAGGACTCCACTTCAAAATGCAAAACATGGTAAAAAATTTTGTTTCAGAAGGTGTAAAACCTAGACACATTCTAGATAGGATATTACAGTTCTTTCCAGCCATTAATGCAGAGCTGGTTTAATAAATAAAGATTTTCTTAAACTGATGAACATCTTGCTGCGACAGATCAACACAGCCACCCTAAGAGTCCTTGACAGATTTTCACTATATGGTCCTGATGATCCATTTGTAATTTCAAGCAGATTTGTTTGGAGTTTTTTTCCCTGTAGTTCTGTTAACTACCTGGCATCTATTCTTCCACCCCAGACCGATTTTTGGGTTTTTTTGGTAGGATGACAGTCTAGTTTCCCCAGCAGAAAATCACAAATCTTTTATTTTTATGCAAATATCTTGTTCTTCCTCTTGTCAGTGTTTGAATACACGAACATGCATTTATTGTCAGCAACAGAAAAAATATTCTATATATAAATGATTATAAAATTAAGTTTTGTTTCAGAAAATCATCAAGTTTCCTCACACAACCAGAATATGAATTAAATATGTTTAGCTCTAAACCCCTCCTCCCCCATTATCTATCATCAGATTGAAATCTTTTATTTTAAAGATGAATTTATTCCTTATAACTTAACATCCCCTCAAGGTTAAATTTTGGTGTGGATTTTTGTTTTTCTTTGTTTCACACTTTCTCCATGTATTTTAACCAAAACTGAAATTAAAACTAATGCAATTTTGTTAAAGTCACTATCTTTGGGAACCATCATTGGGGATGTTTACTAAGACTAGATTTCCATATTTATCACAAAGTAAATGAATATAAGCTCTAAATCAACTGCCATGAATTCAGTTAGACACCAAATTAGACTGCCAAGGTTTCTTTAAAAATGTTAAAAGATCAAAATATTACATTTAATCTTAACTCTTGTGTTTAGTACACTTTTTCCCCAACCATAAATACTTATATGCTTTCATTTGGCTTTTCTGTAACCCATTTAAATAGGAAAAAATATAAATCCTAAATAATCCTGGTTAAAATAAAACAACTACCAAAAATTCTTCTCAGCTTCAAATTAATTTTTATCTACATATATTTTGAGCATCGATCACCATAAGTTTCAAGAGAGTGGGTAAGAGTTGAGAGTTACAACCGCAGGTAGTAGAGCTTGGCTATGCTCTACTGTCAGGCACTGATACTTTCACAAAAGTAAGTCTTAAAAGCCCTATCAAAGCCAATGAAATAAGAAAACAAATAACACTGTAAATTGAAAAGAATAAGTATAGTGTTTAATGAACACTTATAGACCAATAACCTGCAACTAATGTAACTATAGATTTTTACTTTGGCTATTCATAACTCTAAAAGGCAGTCATTTGAGGCTGTACAGACAATAGGGTGAAGTGATGGCTAACAGAAATGCATTTTATTAAAAACTAAATTAAATAAGACTAAATTGGAAGTAGATGAAAAAGTCTGCTTGGTTTAATGTACCCTTGGCTGTTTGTATCGTTCCGTCTTGATGGTTTTTTAGCATGTAACATTGTGAGGTCAAAATATCAGAGCATTTTTTTTGCCATTGCCAGCATTTCTGCCAGAAACCACAATTTAGTTTGATATTTCATACAAATAACCTGTAAGCTAGAAATGCCCTTTAACGAGTAAGCACCTGACCTTCTAAAGCCATCCAATAACAAGGACTGTACATTGCAAATTGCACACTCTTTATGTGGGACTGAACTGGACAATCTTTATTTGTGATAGGTACTAGCTCACCAAGGATAGGGCACTTTTTGTCTTAAATAAGAGGTCTCTTTTTAAATAAATGGTCTCATGCCTTTTATACTGGAATTTATATAGATTTTCAGCAGCTTATTTTCTGCCACAATTAAGGGGAGCTTAGAATCCCAAGCTTTAGCCATAGGAAAGATCTGTCAGACCACATAGTGCAAACACAGGTTTTCTAAGATGATGTAAACCACTGATCACAAACACAAGACATGCTGCACATTTACAAGATCAAATTGCATTGTGTTTATCTGTTAATGTAATAAACTAAATTCAGATTTTGTAGGGCTGACTAACTCTCCATTATAAATTTGTGTAAACTGTGAAGCAAAACCACACATCACATGTATTACCAAACATCTCAGTATCAGATGTGGTATAAGCGAATAAATACCTGGAGAAAACAATGCAAGAGTACTCTGGTGATGGAGCCATACGTTGAAAAAAATTGTATTTTTAATGCATTTTTCATTTATTTCAGTGAACTTTAAGTAAAATTTCTAAGCAATAAAAACCAAAACCTCAAGAAAGAGATTTTATAAAATCATCTATTTAAATTATTAAACCCACACATTTTTTGGGAGTGCGGACTGTTTTTACTAACTTTCTGTGCACATTTATTGCTCTGAAGAATGTCTGTGTGGGCCTGCCAGGTGTGTATGGATGCCACACCAACAATCGTTTTACCTACAGAGCTCTGGTTTACTTAGAAGGGCATGGTCTGGAGGGTGTTTTCCCATTAGCTTTGCAAAGCTGCAACATGGAAAGCAGCTTGAGTTTCTCAGACCATAAAAAGTTTGTCTTTGCTGTGTGAAAGAGAAGTTAGGCATCTCTGATGAGTTCAACAAAGCAGGAATGCAAGCATGTGTTGAATATGTACAGGCAGAGTGCCTCAGCCTGCTGATGGGAAAATCAAGTCATAACTTAGCAGCAGCAGAACAATTGATTTGAACACCTTGCTTTGGACGCCTGGGACTTGTGGTTTGCAATTTGCTGTCTTGATGAATAAAAAAAAATAATAAATCCTTTTCACTCCCTGCTAACACTCTGAAACAAACAAAAAAGGGGTATAGGACAGGCAAAGCACTGTCAAAAGTGAGTTCCCTTCTTGTTGGTGCTGCTTTAAGGATTGAGAGTTAAATATTAATGTGTGTTCACATAGCACATCAAGACATGGCAAAGAGCACATTTTCACACCGTTCATCTCATCCCCTTGAGAACATACAAAAATATTAGAATATGTAGGATTTGGGTGCACCATCACTCTGGCAGTGAGGTTTGTTGTCAGGCCCTTGTGACATCACTTTGGAGTAGTGATGGACAAGAACACCTGACCAGGTTTCCTCAGGGACAGTGCTCAGAGAATAACAATCAAGGTCAGGATTCCTGGGGCATGTTGCCACTTCAGCTGTGTTAGAAGAGATGGTCACCACTTCATCTCTCTCTACTGTAATTACAGTCATTTGCATTTTCTGAGGCTGAAGAATGAGACAGGATTTCAGAGGCACTTACAGAGATTGACCACCAACACCATGAAAAAGGAAAGGAAGATAACTGCTTCTGAAATTCCCATAAGGCTCTTGATTGTTTCTGGGAATTCATCAGTGGAAACCAGACGTATGTAAAGAAACTGTTTGCAAACTGCAGTAAATAATTCCATTTTTAAAATACATCAACCTTTTAATAAAATTATTATTTGTCTTTTTTTTTCCCCAGCACATACAATACAGTGCAGTTTAGCTATGAAAAAACTGCAGTAATTCTGAATTTGCATACTTTTTTTTTCCTGGGGAGGAGGGAGAAGAAGAAACAAAAACCCTAAAAAATGGGCTCTGTTCCATCTTAGCACGTTAATTTAAATATTAAGAATCAGAATATATTTTAAGTTGCATAATCCCATGAACAAAAATTAATTGAAATTTTTTTAAAAATTGAAAATTAAAAAAAAATTTTGAGAAAAAAAGTGAAAAAATGAATTGAAATTTAAACAATCCCAAAGAAATGGTAGATACACTGCTTTTTTCCAGAGGGCAATGCCGGAGATCTACAGGACTTTGGCATCTGAGTGCAATTTAGCTGTCCCTGGAGCCCAGTAACTTCAAGCTCCAGGGTACAGTGTAATTCAAGAATTTGTGCATCAGGAATAAAACTCAGATTTCTTCTTTCTCTAGAAGTATGTTGTTCAGTAGGTTAGAGTGATTCATTTTTTCCCCTCCAGTTCCACTAATGTTGATTTGTCGATGCAAACATAGCTTCCAACACAATGACAGGACAGCTACCCCAGCAAATCCTATAAGTGGGTAATTATGGTTTTCACTTGAGAAATCTGTATTGGAAGATGAAAAGTGCTTGGGCAGAGATTGACACTCAAAACATTGCAATGAGCTGACTGTTGTGTCCTATTGCGTTGGAGGAGGTGACTGCTGCTTCTACACCTGTAAAACCTTGTGTGAATGAACTGTCTAATTAGCCTAAGTGTATAAGAAGATTCAGGACAGTGATTTCTGTTATATCAAACCCCAGAGAAGGGTCCCTCAGTTATTCATAGTTTGATGCCCTGCATTACATGTTCCTTCAATATCTAGTACAATCAACTTCTAATGCAGGGGAAAGTGGACAGAAATGTTCAGGAGTAACTCCCCTCCTCAGAAACCAAATTCTGAGGAGAGAAATAGTTTCCTGAACCCACAAGTAAGGTGTAGAAAAGCTTATAAAAATTTATTATACATTTACTCAGGCCCTGAGACTGTTCTTGTTCCCAAAGCATATCCTGCATTATTCTTTCCTAATCTGTTCAGCCATAACTTGGCCAGGTGCTACAAACTCCTCTCTTGCCTTGATATCTGTAAGTAATTTTATCAGCTCCTCAGGTAAAATATTAACACCTCTTAGTTTGTTCTTAGACCTATTTCTCCATCTTTAACCAGATCAGGAACGCAGGAAGCTGGATTTAAAAAATCTTTGGCATCCCTGTTGTCATAAGATATAGAATACTTATCATTCTAGCCAAATGTGCCTCTCAGAGCAATTCATAAGGTGGTGGAGCTTGGAATGGCTCCCAGCAAAGCCACATCCAGTAGACATAACTGACTTCAAAAGCAGGAAGCTGGGAGAAATGTAATAAACTTTTAAAGAAATAGGGTTTTTAAATGCACAAACTGCTTTCTTGGTGTATTTTCCTGCAGTGTAATCTAATTCAACGGTAATACTTACCCTGACAGAAGGAGATGTCAAGTCAAAAGAAAGAACAAACAACTTTTAAAATTTTATACATGAAGATAAAAGTGGAACAGGCTTCCTGGAGAAGTGGTCACAGCATCAAGCCTGACTGATTCAAGAAGAGTTTGGATAATACGCTCAGTCACATGGTGTGACTCTTGGGGATGTCCTGTGCAGGGCCAAGAGTTGGACTCAGTGATAATTTTGGATGCCTTCCATTTCAGCATATTCTGTGATTCTGTGTTACAGGGAAATTAAAACTCAAGGTGCTGGGGGTGGGGATTGAGGGAAGGGGAGCAGTGAGCAATGACACCAATTAGAGAAGGGAAACTGAAAGGAATCCCAGGGCACAGATTTCCACACAAGATTCTCCATGGGGCTCCACAAAACAGGTGTCGGCCTGCCCCCTCCTCAGCTGCCCTCCTTAGCCATATGAAGCCATCAGAGCAAAATCTACCATCATAATGCTATTTCTGGAAGTGCAGATGTTGTAAGGGATATTAAACTTAGGGTTTACCAGTATCTTAAACCTAACTTGAGGAAAACATTAAACCTTGGTTTGTAAAGACTTAGCTTTGTTTTAATGTAAATAGTGTTTTGCATACCTGTGAATATACATCTGTTTTCTTTTTTTCCATATGGTCACAAAGGAGTCAATCCAACACCACCCTCATTGGATAAAACTTTCAGAAAAAGTTTATTCAAAATTCATAAATAATTTTACATTCCTATTACCCAAAGTGTGCACCTAATATATGGAATAATAAAAGGAGCAATTAAAGATCAACTTTATTCAAATTCTTAGCATTCCTAAGGACTGTTTGCTTTCTGAAATCTGCATTCTTTCCTAATAATCACGGTCAAAATAGCTTTCCACCACAGACTGGTGTTGCCAAAGCATCATTGTGCCATAAACCCTAAAACCTTTATTATGGTAAAGAGTATGGAAAGGTATTTGAAAAAAAAAAGAAAAACTAAACAAAACTTTGCAGTCACATAATGAAACAAACCTGTAGCCCACAAAGACTTTTAATGGAGAACACCCCAGAAGTCTTTCTTTGTCTTCTTTTCCAAAGAGAAATTGACTTCAAATGCCTTCAAAGAATAAATTTAATGTAATGTAATGTGTTTAGAGAGGCACTTAAATAACCCAGACCAAACCACTTAGGACTTCATAGGTCAGTTCTGTCTTAAGTTCCACTAGGGAAGCAAAAGGTACAGATTTCTGCATTATATTCACTGTTTGCAGATTATTTTCAGAAAGAGAGACCAGCAATTTCATAATTATATATATCACTAAGGTGCAACTTCATAAATGCAATCAAAATAGGGATATTAATGACAGGTTTCTCCAAAACAAGCTCTACTTATGGCCCCAACTGGAGAAGAGAAATTTCTATACCAGTGATTCTTCTGCTTCTCTGATGCCACAATCTGATAATCAACATTTTACTCCTCAAGAGGGGTAGAAACATTTAATTTCTAAAGGATCTATGAAGCATCTTTATGCTGCATAGGTATTTGTAGTGATATTTTGGAATATTTTGACTTTTTGAAATTGTTTTTTTTTTAAAAAAAGTCTTGTTTGTATACATGTATGTGTGTAGGTGTGTATGAATATCTTTGAAATGTTAAACAACTGAAGTACAATAAGATGCATTACTTTCTATTAATAAAATCCACGTTTTGGTGCAAGCTAACCCAACATAACGCATTTCTATTGTGTATACTATACAGTCATTATCCATTTATTTATTATTATTTTTGTAATCTGTGGTTTTTTCCTTACTCTTTCCTTAAAAAATGAAAATGTTGTTTTATTTACCTGAGGATGATGTAGAAAAAGATTGGTCATTCTTGTGATACCGGGTTTATCCATGAGAACTGAACCTAACATTTAATTCTTTTTATACACAATTTCTGCTTGAATTAAGGATTTTGCACCTTCCTAACAAGGGAGTTTCAGATTCTTTTTTCTGTTGTTTCCCAGCAGAGAACAACAAAGAGATTTACTGTAAGTACTGACTGGCACAGCTCATAGCAAGAATGAAGATCAGGTGAAGAATTTCTCAAACATTTAAATTATCAGAGAAGCATTAATGTGCAAGGCGCCTTGCATCTATTTGAATTATTGTTTCATTGTACACTTTTAAAACATCACAAAAGCTTTAATGTGTCCTTTATGCACAAATATTTACACTTATGCCTGTGTGCATCTCTATGAGTGGACAAGTACGGAAGTAGTAAACTAACTAGCAAGAGTGTTTAGGAATTCAGAAACCCCCCATGAGAACTGCTGAATATGGAGACTGGCTTCTTAATTGCAGTTATGCAGCGTGACAGTCTGGTTCTAACTTTTACATATGCACAATTAACTAACAGCAGGATCATCCCATCCTTCAGCCAGTCTGGTCAGCTGCCCAGAGATGCTAAATCAGAGGGGTGGTGTGCCTGGAGCACTTTCCAACACAGTCTCTGTTACATTGGTTGTTAGCTACTCACATACAAAGGAGAGGATTAACAGCATTGTTTTTTCCACAGTAACAATCAAAACAACTTGAGACAGGGCTGGGTAACTATCCTGGCACATTGGGGTGGTTTGTGTCAGATATTCAATGTTGACAAAAACCAAACTTCATATCAATGAACAACAGGCCTAAGTAATAATCCGAAAAGACAAGGAAATTGTTGGAAGGGTAGAAAAGGATGATTATGGTTTGGGACTGGAGATCTAACAAAGAAAGCAGCCTTAGGACTCATCACAAAAGCTTCTATAGACATTCTTGGAGGTTTCTTGTGGCAGGCCAAAACCCATGACACAGTGTTTGCAGCAAGACTGAGCAGCATTCAGTTTTTTGTGATAACTAATCTTGGAAATTAGTCACAAGGTTATCATTTTTTGTGATTTTGTTTTAGAAGTCTGTTAAAATATGTTGAGCTAATTGCTCAAGTAGCTCAATTGGTTCTTATTAAGTGACTGAAAACACAGAGTCAAAGAGAAGTAGACTGACCCATTTGTGAATTATGATGAGGCTTGCATCCAAAACGCATTGGAAGGGAATAATTATGAAACGTCTGTCATTTCATCATAGCAGTCTGTCTTCAATCAAACCATGTTGTAAATAGAAGTGTTCAGAAATTATCAAAGGAAGCAAAGTTTTGTCAAAAAATGCTACTTCATACAGTCTGAAGTCTTTCATTTAAAACATCTTGGGTTCAATGAGGTTTTAGCAAACTCGAGACAGAGTTCAAAGAGAACCCTGCCTGGATTCCTGCAGAGTCTGCCTGGGCTACAGACATTGGAAACAGCCACCACAGGTCAGATCAAAACTAAATTAAAAAGAAACTTCCAGTGAACTTGGAATCCCAGTTTTGGGCCAATTTATGAGATATTTTTACTGCTATTTAAAAAAATCTAGCAGCTACAACTCAGGAGAGAGTTTTTTATGGAATAGATTTTTATCTTCTAGAAGAGCCACATAAATTATTTAAAACTGAAAGAATATGACTAAAATTCACATTGTTCTTCTGCTATAATCTCTAAAGAGTCTCTGAAATTAAAACAAATTAGCCTGCAGTTGATTTTTAAAGAATGTATACATTAAATGCATATATGTAAAAAAAAATTTCCTAGTGTTACAGATTCCGGCCTCACAGCACTTCATTTGCTAAATTTTGTGAATTTTGAAAAAAAAATCATATACTTCGTGTTCATTACCAAAATGTAAAGGGAAAACATAAATTAACGTACACATAAATTAGGAATACAGTGATTTTACATAAATATGCTCACGGTCATTTTCTATTCAGGAGATAATGTATAAAATCTTAGAAGATAATTTTTCCATACTTTGATTTCATTAGAATGGTTTCAGGTATCTCTTGATACTGTTAATAAAGTGGTTTAAGGTTGCAATATATATGGATTATTTATATAACATACACAGGTACGGATATTTAAGTATTGAAATTAGTAGATACATTTTCAGAAATACAGAGCACTTGGTAGTGGTAAAAGCATTAAAACATGCATAGAATAACATTACTTTTTTCTCTTCACCAAAGTAAATAGCAAACTTGTCAAGCATAAAGGATTTGCATATCTTGTTGGAATGTCTCCTGCCTCAGATCATGCTGGCATAGCACATCATGCTAACATAGGAAGAGTCAGTAGAGTAACTGAAGGGTACTCACAAGGCAAATGTTTTAGCATTATCATCTTGTGCAAGATACATAACACAACACTGTGTTTAAAGCTCATAAAAGTTTTCAAATAGTTTTTGAAATCTAGAATTTTTTTCTGAGCCCTTCTGTCTGCACTAAAAATAAGAACAGTGGTGTGTTTCTTATCAACTTATTTGAAAGAAGAATCCTATTGAAAACTAAACTCATTTCGGTTACATGCTGAAATGATTGTGCTAAAGGGCCTTACTGTATAAATGGAGCACACAAGCCAAAAACAATACAAACGTTTAGCTGCTGGCTTTAGCCAGTCTCTTTCAGTGCAAATCATAATTGCTTTAGGACTTTCTGAATCCACTTTTGAATTCAAAGCTTCAGACAAATAATTGGATTTCCTGAAAACATGCTGAGCTATGTTGCTCTCCCTGTCTTGCTTCATGTCCTCAGGGCTCCAGTCTCTGCTTTATATCAAGCTGCACCTAGTAGGCTAATTGGAGGGATGGGTAGATCACTCTGCATTAACATGTCCATCTGTATTAAATAAAATCTCTTCAACAGTCTTTATCATCTTCACCAGAATTATCACTTCAGAGCTGAAAAAACAGGAAATCAAGTAAAAGTGTCTGTGTAATTCACCAATGGCTCTGGTGTCTTAGCCCTGTAGACCTGTGATCCAAGCCAATTATATTCTAGCTGACTTATTTTCACAGTACTTTGACATTGTATACTCACTTCATGTGTCTCACTGACTGCAGGGCAGCTCTAAATATGCTCTGGGCTATCTGCCTAGACATTTCTTGCTCTGGGTAAAATACAGTTGAAACACCATTTGAGTTTGATCTGTGAGGCTTGTAAATATGTAATATCAAAGATTAAGCCCTTCAGTTTCCCAGTATTGTGACAGGTGTACAAAAGGTATCATATTAACAAATGAGGTGTGGCTTTTTTCATTGTTGTTGTTTAACATTAATAGCATATAATAAGCTAGTGACATTTTTTCCCCCACATTTTTAAAAAAAGGAATAATCCATCTAGAGTGGCTGCTGAGACAAAAAAAAGAAACAACAAAAAAACCAAAACAACACCCCACATTAATTGATGATATGTCTGGGGTCAGGTTTGAACTAAGAGTTCTCCTGGCATAGTTGTGTTTAGATTCTCAAAATATTTGCACCTTCTTGCTGACCTCACTGTGTTGGAAAACATTAAAACCCAGTGCTGTGAGAACACAGTATTTCTCTAAGGGAGGTTTGGATGGCTTCACTGGAGATGTTAAAGGAAATGGCATGAGAATGCTGACAGACATTCTTATCTTGTGTCTCACAGTTCGATGTATTGCTCATTCCTTACCATGCTACTTGCAGCCCCATTTGCCACTGCTATCACCTTTACCTTTTTTCCTCTCCTTTCCATTCCAAGTATATCAGACAATGGCAACACCTCTCTCTAGCCTCACAGAAGCACCTATCCTCTGCAATGTCTGTTAGCTTCGTGGGGTTTGACTTACAGTGCTGCTTCTTTGAGGACTTCTTTCCTTTTCTATTTAAATAAGTAGTTTATGAAGGTTTCTGTGTTTTTGGATTCTAACATATTGTACTTCCAAAATGGCAGGAGCCATTTTGTATAGCTGAAGCAGAAAGGATGCCAATACTGCAAAAAAAGCATGCATTAAAATATTAATATGTAGAAGCATACACAACTGACAATTTTTTCCATTTTATGGCTCTTCTGGTCTGGGTCTGCAATAGTTTATCATTTGTTTTGTCTCCTACAGTTTATTTTTCACAATATATCCTTAAAATCTTACTGGATAAGACCACAGGATTAGTGCCAGAATTCTGTCTTCTGTCTGTGGCAAGGAGGGGGAGCAGAGATACTGCCACCTGCTTCCCATGAGACAGTATGTATCAGCAAACCACAAGTCACTACAGGATTTACCCTCTCTTCTGTGCCAAATCTGAACACAACATTGTCCCTGTACTGACCCTTTGGAACTCCACAAATTGCTTCTCTCCACACTGAAAAGTAACTACACATTCTTAATTTCTCTGTCATGTTTCTTCGCTGGTTTTTCTTTATGGAAAAACTTCCTTTATTTTGCTAAGGCTACTCAGTTTCCTTCACATCCTGCCTAATTCAGGACTTCCTCCTCTGAGAGAAGATCCTCAGCAAGCTTTTCTTTTGGCACAGTGGATGTTTCTTACTCTTGGTTTGGCACAGCTGGGGCATTGTTACAGTCTCTGCCAATTATGGATGGATCTTATTACTGAGGTTAAGTTTTAACCCACCCATTCTCACCATCATTTGAAGATGTGTAATAATTTTGACAAACCTTAATGGCCATTCCAGATGCCCATTTATTGTGGAGTGACCCACAAACTATCACATTACAAATGGTCACAAAAACATACTCACCATCTGTGATGATGTTTGAGTTTTGTATCCAACTCCTGATATATAAATCAGGAACTTAGTTATGCTTTGTAGTAGAAAAGTTGGTCAGACCTGGAATTAAATCTGAATATTAAACAGAATATAGCATCTTACATCTTTAAGAACTGATATCTTTTTTCAGAAACCAAATTTAGTCTAATGAAGAAACCCTTTGTGAAAAATGGATCTGTAACCATTATTGATCAGACTACAGTTTCATGTGTAATTATTCCATTTTTGTACAGATAAGAGGTATTAAGATGAAGCTGAGAAGAAATACATCTGAATCTCAACACAGGATAGTAGGTTCACAGGATAAGGCCAGTAGAAAGGCATCTCAGGAAGGCTCTAGTCTCATCTCCTGCTCAAAGCAAGATCAGCTATGAGGTCAAGCTTGTCAGCTCAGTGCTTGAGCTGGTCTTACAAATCTTGAAATGCTCAAGGATTTGGCTTGCACAATCTTTGCTTGACTGAACCTCTTGTGTTTCCAAACCTGTGCCTTTGACTCTCATCCATCCACTGTGCATCACTGAGGAAAGTCTGGCTTGATCACCTCAAAAGGCTGCTCTTAAGTGGTGGAGCTAGAATTAGTATTGAGTCCCCTCAGAGCTATCTCCTCCCCAGCCTGAACAAATCCTATTGTCCCAGCCCCTCCTTAAAGGTTGAGTGCTTCAGCTTCTGATCATCTTGGTGGTTCCCATGCTGTACCTACTTATTTGATCAACATTTTTATTTTCTGAGCCTAAAACTGGACTCAGTATTCTCAATCATGCAAATCTCTGCTGAGTGAAGAATAAAAATAACTTGCCAAGGCCTACTGTCTGTAGTCCTGTTGCTGCAACTGAGGATGCAGGTGGGTAGATGTGTAGATAACAGTTCAGGACAGCAGAAGTGTCTGAGCTATGAATTCAAAGACTTGGTCCTTCATGGCATGAACACTTTAGGGCAGGGCAGATACTGCTTGGCTGTTTCAGAAACAACAGTATGACCACTGGCTGTACCACTTGCAGTGGCTCTAAGTTCCAATCAGTGAGATAATTTCAGTCTGTAAAGATCTCCAAGTCATTCTCATTGATGAGTACTTTGTGCTAAAATACATTCCCTGCACAAACAGAAGTTAGAGCTTCTTTGTGACTAATATCTGAAGGCTGATGGTGTAAAACATAACTTGACCTGAAAAGGTGTGTGCTTAACTTGGACTAATGACAGTCTGGTTGATGTGGAATTCTCTTCAAAAAAAGTGAATCAGTTATAAAGTCTCTCTACACCCATTTTGTCCCGGATGAGATTTTTATCCTAATGGGACCTGTATTGAAAGAAAAAATGTAAAGACGCTGCCAAATTTTGTCTACAAGTTGATGTCCACCGTGCTGTGAAACTGAAGTGACTTGAAATGCAGAAAAGGTTTTCTGTGACTGTTTATAATATGATCATCCCTCAAATGATGAGTGGACCATGCCAGTGACAAATGCTTGATTTACGTAATTCTTTATTGAAGTATTTGGTTTTACTCTGGAGTTTGGCTAGGTTAGGGCAAAAACCTATACTCGAGGCACTACCTCCAGCATCTTGGATTATGCTTAAGTTTTCATTTAAAAAATTCCTTTTAGACCTCATACCTTGATGTTAAAGATGAAAATGCAAACATTTTCTTGACACTATAAACATATTAGCAAGGCTGCAGTCAGGAAGAAACCCTCAAACCACATGCCTGTGTTGGAACAAATCAAGCTCAGTGACACTTCAGGAGGAGGCTGCTTGCTTTAGGGAAAAGCCTGAATTGTCCTTATTGGTATGATATGGAAGCCCACAGGGCTCTGCTCTTCTGCTTTCTCATGACCTTGTATAAATTAACATTTTATGACTATTCTAGGCAGAGGGCAGTTAACTGCTTCATTAGGAGAAGGATGAGTTTCTCCTAGATTTAAAAAAAAATAATGTTGGCTTTGCATCAGAATAAACATGTTGCAGATTCCAGATGCCTGCAGCCAGTTAGTATTTAAGCAATAAAATCCTTACAGACTTTTGGCACCAAGCCTTATAGTTTTTGTGGGAAAGGAAGAAGTTGTATTGCTTTCCTTCTTGCTATTTCATTTATATCACAGAAATGGAATGTCTTTCACAGTTGATTATATGTATTTCTGTAATTTTTAGATGTAAAGCCAAAGGCCCCTGTGATTCCTAAATGTTCTGCAGCCAAGCTTCTCTCTATATTCTTCCAAAACTTACTAGTACACAGTTCAGGCCAGAAACCAATACTTGGATAGCTCTGCTTAAATCCCTCTGCCCACCTCCTGATAGAAAATATGACTGTACTGTTGAAGTAAGGAGGAGTTACCTTTATTATCCTAACAGGAATGTATTTTGTAAATATTTCTTTAAAGTCTTTACAAAGACTTTTTTTCAATCATGTCTTTTGGATGCTGAAACTAGTCATAGTTGGCCACCACTGACTTTTTACTTTTGACAAGAGGATAGAGAGAGGAATGTTAGAAAATATAGTTGGTTTGCAAGACACAGCCCATATACCTGAAGGAAAATCATACAAAACCTGAGTACAGTGCTTTAAATAGAGTAGTAAAACAACATCAATCTATTGTGTTCTTTCAAAGATGTAGGTGGGAGGTAACCTTGGCATATGCATGAAGCAATGGATTTCAGTTCTTTAACCTCTCTGAAAGATGTGTAACAACTCACAGTCATTAAAAGTTGAACCCAAAAAAACTGAAGTTGGAAGTCCATTTATTTTTTCTTAATTAGGAAAAATAATTAATTGCTTGAGAACCCTTCCTCAATACATAGTAGTACTCAGTTGCTCAGTTACACAAAGTTTCAAAAGGATGCTCCTGGAGCCCTGGCCACAGTTCAGGAATTACAATGCATAGGATCTCATAATCTAATAAAAGGTGGCAAAATTAAATGGGCTTCCCCCACCACCTTTCAGGTTAGAGACTGATCTATAGCTTTTGGAAGCAAGAATGCAGTAGGCAATTCAATATTAGGAATGGTAGAGGGGGAGGTGAAGGACTAAGGTGCAATCAGTAAAACTGAAGATCCTGTACAGACTCTGCAGAGCACTGGCAGCTGTGGCATCACCCCACACAGAATGCTGCTGGGACTGGGACAGGGCATCCTGAGCAAGTGCAGAGGCTCCCTCCTAAGGAATTTGCAAGACTTATCTGTACAAAGCTATGGCTGATCTGCTCCGTTGTTGGTTGTTCGTCATGTTTCAAGCAGGAAACAGTTTTGGGGACTCACAGAGGTCTCTCCCCACCGAAGTTTCTGTAGCTCTGTTATTCTGTGATCCAACCTGCATCAGCAGAAACAGAGGGATAATGGGGATTCTGAAAACATTGTGACATATTAAAATCTTCAGAACTGTATTCCTCATGTACTACATTGTTAAGCCTTTTTAGCAATGTTTTCCTTGTCATATTGCTAACTGTTCCCTTGTTAGCACAGGTGCAAGAAAGCTTATGGAAATCTAATTTGAGACATTGTGCTCCTCTCAGAGAGGAAACACACATACACACATATTAGTTTAGCCATGAGAATTTGTGCCTTATCATATATTAAGCCTTCAGCAGAGATCAGAGGTGAACTGTAAGATTTACTTTGCTTAACACATGTATTTTAAAGCTACATCTTAACTGGTCATCACTGTCAGCTTTAAGTATTCAATAAACAACTCTTAAGAGTATATGTTTTTCCTTAGTGTAGGCTCTTAGCAGCACTGAGCAGGAAAAAAGTAAGGACTCAGCTTTTTGAACCTTCCTAATATCTGGCTCTTTTTCAGAAGTAAATATGTGTATATATTTAAGCATACTAAATGAAATGTAACAAATAGTAGATGAAGTGATTATTACAAGTATTTCAATAATTTTTTAATGTCTACTCATTTTTAAGTACTTAGAAGTTTTATTCTTGATTTCCTAAAAAAAATATTAGCTTATTTGTGATGCAATGAGAGAAGTACGTGCATCTTTTTATGAATATGTATTTTACACCCATCTTTGTTTTCCCTTGAGGCTTTTAGTAACTTATGTCAAACTAAGGTTTTCCTGTGGATCTGAAATGAATCTTCAACATCCTAGTCACTTACCATGCTTTGGCACATAAAAGAAACCACATGGGCTAAATGTTGGATAAATCAGAAGGTCCACTGAGTGTTTGTGAGTGTAACTCACGAACTGCAACCACTACTATACATACTCTATCCATACTCTAGTCATAGAGTTTATCTGAAGAAATGATCCCAAAATATCTGTAGGATACAGCACGTAGATCATTCTTTAGCACAGATTCTTTTGTTCAGCAGGTTTACACCTGTGCTGGACTCTTTCCTAGTGTAGGTGAGCCTTAGATAATTAGGACTTATGAAACTCTGACAGAGAGAAAACTATATAATAACTTTGTTCCCAAGCTGAGGTCCTTCCTTTGCATGCAGCTTGAATAATAATAGCACAGCGATGCAAAATGTTCATAGCATCCTGTGTTCCAACAGTATTTCTTATGATTCATTAGACTGTACAAGGTTTTATGCATCATTGCTATCCATGTACAGAGTATGCTCATAATATGTAATCAAAACACAATATGTGAAAAAGGGCACAGATCTTTTCTTTCTGTATTAATGTGGAAACCAGACTTAAAGAGACAGTGGAATTATTCCAGTTCAGATGTTTCACTGACTTGGTTTAAAATAGTGTAACAGAGGTGTTAGTAGGAGTATAGACAAATGTCTAGCCAGGTACTGACAAGAAAAAAGTAGTAGTATATCTTCTCTCCCACCTCAGAAAAACAACAGGTAACAGCTATGATATACATGATTGCACTTGTAATTCAAATTAGTTATAATTTCCTTAATCTCTATACAGTAATGTGATAGGTCACAATATACTGGAGGTATTGTATGTTTCTAAATTGCTCACTTTCAGATCTCATTATCCTAACAAATCTCTTGCAAAATATTCTTGGTGTTAGTCTTTTGACAAGCTAGGCAATATTATTTAATTAAATATAAGTTAGTTTTAAAAAGGCATCTTTAGAGAGAAAGGAATTATTGGTCTGGAAGTGCTTTACAACAAAATTTTGCATCATGATAGAATAGTTTTATTATATATAAGAAAATTTCACTTTATTTTACCTAAAGAAAATTGTATGCATCAAAGTTCAGTTGCTATAAAATGAACTTTACCTAATTGAAGTTACATGTGGTACAGAAATTAGCAATTCTATGTTTTGTACTCATGTTGTCATAATCTCAGTTTAGTCCACTGTGCTCTATACAGCTGGTATTCATTGACAAAAGAGAATGGAAAAAGCATACATTCACAACTATGTGGAATTTGATCAGCTGGTGCCAAATTTAACTGCATGCACAATTTCTTAATCTTGATTTTTCACTCACAGTGAAATGCTGATGCAAAACATAACTCAATGAGTTAGGTAAACCTCACTTTTTACCCTTCCATTTAAAAATAACAAAGCATCAACCATTAAAAAAACCCCAAAACACCAGCAAAATAAGGAAGAGGAAAAAGCTTTTCTGCCCAAGACATGATGTACCTTTCCCTCCTATATGAAAGGCAGTTCTGAACCATAACATTGCTCTGGGAGATAAAGCTAAAGATGTTCTACAGGCCATGATGGTATGCTCTTTTCTAGGTTCCTGAGGCTTGCTCCTGCTCAGCAGGTATGGTTCAGTATATGGGTGGCATAAAGCAGCGGGCTCAGAGCCTTGTGAATTTTTCAAAGGAGACTATTTCCAATGGTAGAGAAAAGTGATAAACAATGATTCAGTAATGGCTGTTCTATGGGTCTGAATGTCACTTATAAAACGCTGGTCTGTGGGAAATTTGTGTTGATATATATACACCAGTGAACTCTGCAAAGTAACCCCTGTGGCTTTTCCTTCCTATAGCTTTTTCCCAGGAATTAGGAGACGAAAGTGGTGCTGATGTTCTTCTGAACATCATCCACAAGTGGCCTGGGCTGAGCACAGCGCATAATATGAGTCCTTCATAACACAATCTGTTCTCTTACTTCTATGTACAATCAGTAGAGATACTTTTATGATTGGAACAATGCTGGTATTTTAACAAGATACTTGTTTAGTATCTACTAAATGCAAACGAGACGGTAACTCAAGGTCCTAAAAATTTGCCTTTAAGATTTCAGGCTCAGATGCCTCTACATTCAGTTATTTTTTTTTCTTCACAATCATCAGGGTCAGAGGCAGACTCTTTTATCAGATGTAAATAGAAAATGTGGAGAAAAACTTGGTACCCTTAAAAATATTATCAAGTCACAGACCTAATACAGGTGGGATAATTTTGAGCTCTGAAGTTAAAGAAGAATTTCTAAAGGACTGGTAAGACAAAATCACATATTTAAAGGAAAAAAAATTGACAAAATGAAAGGAAAGGCATCAGAGCTTTATAATGACACTGAGAAGAAGCCTTTGAGAAGACTTCAGATTTATTGATTCACCACAGTAGATATAGAGAATAAAATAGAAGAAGCTTTGAAGCTGAAGGGAGTTTCTTTAACCACAGATCTTATTGAATGCTTTTATTATGAAGCAAAATACGTTAAAAGAAGAAAATATGCTGATGGCATGTGGTGCTGTCAACATGATGAAGGATTAAACTGGCATACAGGGAGAATTCAAATACCTTGAGACTGGAAGCAATGGAAATAGAAAGAAATAATATTACAGAAAGTGACCTAATGCTTTAAGAGTAATAACATAAAGAATTTCTATAACCTTTTAATTCTCCATCTGGAAATAACAGAGGAAAAGGAAATAAATGAATGCAATAGTTGTTCATATTGCTAACTTGCAAGCATGAGGTTCCCTACAGTGTATCTTGAGAGGTTTCCTTTGGCCCATTTCTTCCATAACAAGCCAATAAAAGAATTCAGAGAGACCTCTTAAATTCTGTGTCTACTTCTGGATGTCCATGTTCAACATAAAAGATATTGACATTAAAACATATGCTGTGATGATCAGGGAAATGTTGGACCTGCAGCATAACAGAAGCCAAGATAAGCTAGATATGTTTAGTCTAGCAAAAGGAAAAGTTATAACTGTTATGTGTAGACATATCAAGGCATGGAAATACACACTGAGAAAGAAGAGTCAGGTAGAATAAAGGATGTTGTCCACAGGGGAACAATGAGCATATAAACCATCAATGAACTGATATGTCTATGAACCAGGTTTGTGCCAAAGAGGTTGGAAACAGTCCCTATCTAGCAGAATTGAGTAATTAAACATATATTTAAATATAAGTTTATATATACTTTTATATATAATTTTATATATTTTATATATTTTAAGATAAATCTTAGTTAGTCTACACAAAATATTTTTATATCAGGAGATAGAGCTTGATAATGTGATAATGCTTACTTGTTTCAGTTTTAGAATATGTATTCATACACAGTATTGACCAGTTAATAATACGACAGTTTTAATTTCAATGTTCTTCTAAAGTATATTAAAATAATTAGGAGAATCTATTTAAACCTTCCTCACAGGATATCTTCTATATGCCATGGTCTTATTTAGTGGAAATAAAATTTTATGTGTTATTGCTTATATGGAGTAATGATTCCTAAGATTGGAAGCTAATAGGTCAAATTAATTGATATCATATTTTTAAGAAGAATTTGTGCCAGGGATCATTGCATCTTTTACTAAGTTTGTGAGGGATTTCAGTTCAGGAGCAGAAATAACAAACATCTTGGATGATCATAAATAGTAAATAAAGAACACTACACTTCAGAAACAAGGTCTGCCCACAACATTATCACACAGTTATAACAGATTTTTGCTTAAATTAGAGGTATTGGCCTGAGCTAGTGATACTGATATATTTTAGAGGTGGAGATTTACACTTTTATAGAAAACACAGTCAGAATCAGTTTATCAACGTCAAGGAAAACCTACCTTAGGTTTAACAGGTAGTCCTATGGTACATGCCATGTCTCTTACACTGTGCTGTATGCAGCTCAGGAAGGTTATTGATTTTTCCTAAAACTGGCTGTTGTAGGAGAAGTTATCAAATATAGCATTTGAACATCAACATCAGTGACTAAACTGAAGAACATGAAAGCAAGAAAATGAGAGGAGAAAAGTTTGTTTTCCTCAAAGCTCAATTTTATTCAAATCAGTATCAATAATAATAACAGTAACTACACACTAAAAGGAATTGCCAATAAAAATTTATAGTATGAGTTAGAAAATGCAATTGCTGTTGTTGACTTTGGACATTGGTGGGGTGCCAAGTACAGGACACTTGTTAATTGAGCAAGTAAAAGCTCTCTGAATTCCAGGTGATTTAAATTTAAATATGCAGGAGAAATAGTTCCCTGATGCCATTCATCATCACTTTTTCCCAGCTTTATTTGAGAGCAATGCCTGATATGCTAGTGCATTTTATGTCTTGCCATTTTTCCTTGAATTCATACAACTTTTACATTTTTTTCTCTTCTGATTTCTCCTGTGCCTCTAAATTTTTAAGATGTGGCAAAAAACTCAGATGATAGTTGCAATGTTACTGATGTATGACACCTACGTGTTTTGTGACAATACCTTTAAAAACGGAAGTACTGTGCCATCTGAAGTGACTAAAATCACTCCTATTTTGCTCTGAATTCTATTGCTTCGGTGTCTTTTTCTGATATTTGTGATATTGATATCAGAATTACTTCAGTGGCCAGTTTGAATTTTAGAAAGCAGTATGATGAATTTTTGAGGCAGAATATCCGATAGTAAAAACACCCTTACCCTACAGTGTGATCTCTCTGGTTTACATAATATTTTGTACTGATTGGTAAAGTTTCATTTATATCTTGCAATTCCTCTCACCCACACTGCACTTGGCTGCTGCCCACCAGTGGTTCATTCTAGGGAATACACGAAAAAGAGAGAGCAAAACATTATAGCCATTTTTATTGCTTTAATAGAAATAATATATGCCAAGGCTAAGATATGGTTAGCTACTTCTCTGTGTCAGAGAAAAAGAAGGTGAATATTACACGATTATATACATCAGGGAGTTCTTAATACAATTTTCTATGCTGGTTGTTAATTTTCTTCCAGTGGAGATAACCTAATTTACCACTATTAAGTATTTGCTCCTGAATGCAAAATGCTTACTTGCTACTTTTTCTTTTCCAGGCTTTTCACGTAACAATGATATATGCATTTCAGTGGATTAGTGAACTACTACCTTGCTTGTCTACCCTACTTGCTGGTTAAATATTGGAAGTCATTGTACCTTTATATTTAGGTAAATGTTTTAATACTGAGTAGGCTAATAAACTTCCTAAACTTTACTAAACAGCTGATTTAGTAGCCTTGTATATAATTGTGCTAGTCAACCACTAAACAAATAATCTGGAAACTAAAACATTAAGTAATAAAAAGGCACATAAACTTTTTACTACAGAAATGTATTAAGTCATATTGAAATAAAATCAATTTTTATGTACAAAGAGAGAGAAATAAAACTTTCTATTCTTATATCTTTTCATTTTATTGAGAGAAGTACAGAAAAAACAAATACCTACTGCTTTAGGACGGCCTGGCTCTTTACTGTATTGCAATAAAATTAATGATTTACATCATTCCTTCTATAGATGAAGTAGATTGGAGGCAGGCTGAAGGTACTTTATTTACATGAAATCAGAAGTATTTTGCAGTTTGCTGTGGCTTTCAAGTGTGTGATTCTTTTCAACTGCTGTTTTCCTACTGAGAACTTTTTAGCATATGATGAACATATATCATGTCTGGTTTGTTCTTTCTGTGACATATGGTGTGTAACATTTTCTTTTGGCTGGATTTTTATTTATTTCAATTTGCTTTGGAAAGAAATCTGTGCCTTGGTACTTGTCATTTCCAATATAATTTAAAGGAAATGCATGTTGCATCAGGGATGAATGATGGTGGTACTTATGGTGGTCTTCTTATGGATATCATTTGATTGACTGAAAAAAATGTTATGTCCTGGTACATAATGTTATTTTCTAAACCACTGATAAAGCTATGGCAACATGAAACTCTACATGGAAAGAGTCACAGACTGAATTGGGGAAAAGTAAATTATGCATTTTCAGCCAAAGGAAACTGTGTGAGATGACCTTTAAATGCACCTTCCAACCCAAACCATTCCATGATTCCATGGTTTCAAAGTGATTTTCCCCTTACTGCCAACATTATCTGTATTTCATTTATTTCATTCATGAGCTGACTTTTTAAAACAGTAGACTGTCCCAGGCACTGAAGGGGAAGGCAAAGTTTGCATCATGAAAATACTACCTCCTCTGTGACCTGTGTTGTCTAAATGTTTCTTGCTGCTACAAGCAGATACCAAACAGATTCGGAGAAAAAACATGGGATTGATAAATGAGGGACTGAGACATGGAAGAGTGTTTTCCCATAACTCTTTTGGGTATGTCCTGCCAGGAGGGATGTAAATTCTTTTAATTCATTCAGCTTTCCTCCAGCATCTCTGTGAGGAAAGCCCCCACTGTGTACTGCAGGTGAAGCTGACCACTCCAGATGATGAGAGTGGATGTCTTGCTCTTATGCACAGACAGGCAGCAATCCTCTAACAAAACATTAAAGCTGCTTCTGCTCAGGGAGATGACCTCAGTCTGTGTAGTCTCGAATATATGGTCTCAACATCACCTGAGCGACCTTGCAGACGTTTATTCCTAAATCCTATATAAATTAATTCAAGAATGGAAGGGTAGATGATAAACAGTGGGTACATCTCCCATATATTTCTTGCAAAACGTGTGAAGGAGACACCTTTTGTTTTCTGAATTAAGTGCTGGCTGTCATGGACACAAATATCTATGCTTGTCCATGATTATGTTTCATGAGCCAGAGAGGGCAAAAGTTGGATTAACAGTCTAAATTAATTTATAGATATCACTGGAGGTGAACTTGGGAAATATTAGTACATTATCACTTGGCTTGTACAGGTGAAAGAGATCTGTATTATCTGAGAGGACACCTTAAATGTGTGCAATATCTGTGAAGAATATTGACTCAGGATTACTCTTCACAGCATCTGGTGCTGGGTTCCCCAAGAGTTGGTAAGCTCCCAGCATTGAGCATGAATTAGCATAGCTCTGGCAGAGTAATGGAAGGCTTTTGGGTTTTTATACAGCTTTAGATTCTGAAATTTTCACTGCATCAAAATGAATTTTTTATTACTCATGTGGGTGTTTTCTCTTAATTTCATTGACTTTTTTTTCCCCCCTGTAGTACTGTTTTCCATAAAAAACATTTTTAAATTGAGGTAATTAAATTGTGGTTCACTGTCTGCTCCTGACATGGCACAGTGTCTGGTAAATGTGAATTTTGCTCATTTGATTTACAGAGTTTGCAGACATAATTTCTAGCAGTGCCCTTTCCTGGACAATTTCAACATATAATATATACATTTCCCTGCCTGAGAAAATAATATAGACATATTTATATAGATGTCACCAGACCACTTTTTCATTTCATGTGTCATAATATATTTATTTCTTTTGTCTATTTAATTTAAAATGCTCACATAACTAGCAGTATCTGTACTATTTCACTTATAACTTTCTTTATGGCATTTGAATACTTATTATCATTTGGATGTTCCTTTGCCACTTCTACACATTTGTTTTGTTTTCATATGTTTTTTCTTGCCATTTCCATTTTCATGTTTCATTGTTCTTCTCCAATATCAATTCTTTTTCAGGAACTTGCAGTCTCTTATGTGTTCACTTTAATATAGATATCCTGCTTCTGACATAATTCCAATAATTAATTTGTTAGGATATTATTTTTTACCTCTCTGTAGAGCTCATATATACTCCTATTAAGACTAGATTTTTCTCTCCAAACCATTTGCAGCTCACAAATTCATTTGTGTACTGATGTCCAATTTATTTTTAATAATTTAATTTTTATGTTTAATTTCTGTTTAATATAGTATTCCAGTCAATGAACATGGTTTCTCTTGAACAGTTCCCATAAATAAGTCCTCTTCATTAATATTGTTGTTTATATTTTTACAGTAGATGAAATATTATTTCCCAAAATCCTCTTAATTTTGGATAATCTAATTTCTGTAGGGGATGTTAATGGTGCCATGTCCTTTCTTAAGAATACATGGGTTTTATTTCTCAATAGATACAGCTTCTAAGTGTTGGAATGCTTTTGAAAAAATTATTTATTGTGTCCATTAATGGTGGCCATTTGCAAAACTTATGTTTATGCATGGTGAGTATTTTAGGGGTCTGGCTGTCATTATGTTTTCTATTTGAAAATTCATTGTACTTCGTCTCTGTATGCAGTTTGAAGGCTGACCCCATGTTTTCTTTACCTTTACCATCCTTTCACCAAAATTTGTCACCTGGTCTTTACACTTAGCTGGTTTATTCTGCTCTTCCAGTTCTTCCAGCTGTAAATTGAATTCCCCTTGTGGCCAGCTTCTTGTTTTTGACTCTTGGAAGTCTTCTAAGGTCTGGTTTCAAATTAGGGATTTAATGGAAATAATCCCTTTATAGTTGCATACTTAATTCAGTAGCCGTACTAACCTTCAAAAGTTTATTTTCTTGTTACTGTTTCCTGTAAAACAACTATTGGTGGGATTTAATTACTCATTACTTCAGTGGTATTGTCTGGTAAATATTCTGGCTTCATGTTTCACCTGAAACCAAAACTCCACAGGATCAGATCATTTTGCAAATGATCACACATATTGGGCTCTTTTTTATTATTATTTCACTTGTTTCCTTGAAGAGATTACATTCTTGTCCCCTTTTTTTACATGTTTCTGGATACATGGGGTTTTTCAACAGTCTTTAGATTCTCCATGTGCTTCCCCCTTTCCCCCAGATTTCTCAATTTCAGGACACTTTTTCTGTAATGCCTCCCAATTCTAGCACCACATAGGGTTTATGTACTTGTTGTTCAACTCTTTAAATATTTAACTCTTTAAATATTTTTGTACAGTGAAATTGGCTGTTTAATGGACAACAGGAAAATTGTAAACATTTACAGTAAGAAAAGACAAGATCTGTGTGGCTCATTTCACTGTATCCACAGAGCACGTGGGACAAGCCACAGTATTTTCCTCTGTTGCCTTTTTCTGCCAGGTTCAATAGCTACCTATTTTCTGTAGGAACACTCTAAAGACCCTCCCATGCATTGTGGTGCAGGAATATCCAGCCTTGCCAGTAGATTCCAGGCTGTTGTGGCTCAAGAGGCCATCCATGCGTAGCAATGGATCTGTTCCACAAGGCCATGCTGTTGAGCCCCTGCCATGACTTTACGCTCCACACTGTGCTTCCAAACTCCTTTGAAATGCTGGTGTGCCTCCATGGAAGGAGTTATGGACAGCAGACTGTGCTTCTCCCCAGCATTCGTACATAGGTATTTCAGGTTCACCTGCCTCACTCTGCATTCTTCCTTGCTTCTTGACATTATTTCTAGCGTAGTTTTCCCCAACCTTCGCTTGGTTTGATGAACAGTCCATATCCCACCTCTGTTCTCCTACTCCACGTGGGTGGGAGAGGGATGACAGATAGCTGCCCTACCAATTAAAATGCCCTGTGTGAGGATATGCAGGAGAAGGGCCTTGTCTCTGCCAAGTGCATGAAAAAAAATCGTGTTACTTTTCATCCTGATTCAGGATGAGGACACCCCAAGACAAAGGATTTCACAGGAGATGGAGATTCTGTCTGAGTTCTATCTGCCTCATTACTGGTCTAGTTCAGCAGTGCTAAACCAGTGTCTCTGAATCCAGTGCCCACCTGAAACGATTAGCTGGAATATAGGAATTTTGACCTGCACACCTAGGTAAGGGGCAGCTGGGTGTTTCTAATTACCTCCTGCCATTTCAATTGGTGAAGCATTTCTTCACCATTCCTCCTTTCCTGTCCTTTTCTCACCTAACTTCCACATTGTGCTCACTCTTCTTATCCGTGTGCAGACTTTGTCCACTAAAATGTTTTGTTGAATTTGTTTTCTGGAATTCAATGCATTAAATTGGTTAAGAAATAAATTCACTTGCATAAGTTATGATGTAGAAGTTTGTATTTAGAAGCAAGGGTGAGAAGGAGGAATATGAATTACCCCTTTTAGTAGCAGTGAGTTGTTAACTTAAACAGGAACCTTGGAAATACTGGGTTTGAAGAAGCCTGTGTTGGACAGCTATCACAGCACTCTGTCATGACTGCAGTGTGGGATGATGAACAAATGGACAGTTTGCAAGGTCACCCTGCTCATGGCATCAATTGTATTGCAGCTGAGGGCACAGAGAAGGAATGGCATACTGTTATTGACCACTGTGTCTTGCTGCCAGGGGACCTGGTCCCTTATTTCCAGAGGAAAAAAAACATGAGTGTCAAGGAGCTTGTGGCTGTTCCAAGGTGAATGATGCTGATTTAGTTCCTCTTTGCCAAAAGTCAGTGCCAGAGCTGTTTGTTGTAGTGACCAAGACACTGGGAGATAGCTGTGAAGGTGAAGTGTACATCTGGTCTCAGACGTGCATGAACCTCTGATTAGGCCAGTTTGTCACTATATCCTTCATCAACAGGGTGTTTCTTCCTCTTTACTAAATTACTGCATAAATGCCTAGAAATCAACATCCTGCAGTACAATGGAGGAACTTAAATCCACTTGTGAGAAGCAGTGAGGCTTTTCTTTCTGGGCTTCTGCAGTAGACTGGCTATTGGAAAAGCACACATTTGATAACAAAGAGTGTCAGGTGTTTTGATTGTTTTGTGGCTTTTCTCAGCTTTTCGGCCAAAAAAAATTTAGACTGCTTCCTGATATAGGACAAAATATTTAGGTCTTCTTCAGAAAGTGTGTTTAGAGCAGGAATTGGTCTTAGATATATCAGGAGGTAACTATGGCAGAACAAGGTCAAGGGCAGACTTTCAACCACTCACAAAATTTATGCTGGGCAACTCATTGAACAATTTCTCAGAATCCAGAAGGTAGTCCAACCTCTCTCCTTGCACTAGATAAGTTTTCATTATTTATCTGCAAAGCAGAAGCAAACAGATATCTATAAATATCATCAAAAATTGGTCATGATAAAAAATAATTCAGTTCTGTGAACAACAGAGAGGGGGTTTATCAGCTCTGTGAAACCTGAACACATGATTGCAGTGCTTCACATGATTGAATCTGATATCCCAACACAATGCATGCAACAACTGATGAAGACCATTGTGGTTTAACCCACCAGACACCAAATTCATGCAGCTGCCCACTCACTCCTCCACCAACAGGATCAAGGAGAGAATTGGAAGGGCAAAAGCTAGAAAACTCATGGGTTGAGATAAAGGCAGTTTAACAAGGAAAGCAAAAGCCATGCACACAAACAAAGAAAAACAGGCAATTAATTCACAGCTTCCCATGGGCAGGCTGGTGTTCAGCCAGGCCCAGGAGGACACAGCCCCATCACCTGTAATGGTGACTGGGGAATACAATAGCCACCACTCCAAATATCCCTATCTTCCTCCTTTTCTCCTGCACTTTATATCCTGATCATGATGTCATATGGTCAGGAATATCTCTGTGGTCAGTTGGGGTCACCTGTCCTGGCTGTGTCTCCTCCCAACCTCCCAAACACCCACAACTTCCTCACCAGCGTGGAAATATGAAAAGCAGAAAAGGCCTTAGCTCTGTGCAAGCCCTGCTCAGCAATAAAAAAACATCTCTATATTATCAACCCTGTGTTCAGCAGAAATCCAAAGCTTAGCTGCATACTGGACCCTGTGAAGAAAAATTAACTCTGCCCCCGCCAAAATCAGCACAAGCTCTATCAGTATAACTGAAGCAATATCAAGACAAAGTTTAGCAGATGGTAACTTGGAAACAACCTGGGAGAAACTTGAAGATCAGGGTTTGTCAGTGTTGACCTTTACCTCTAACAGTGCATGGCTTTGTTTTCACTCGTTCTAAATGAATTCTTCTGAAACATTTTAGTGTATAAAAAGCTTTCCTTAAAAGTTAAATTCTTTATTTTTACATGCTGTTTTGAGATTTTTTTTAAAATTATGTTTAATCACATTGATATGGCAAAATTATACCAGGTATATTTTAGTGTGGCCCATGGCTCTACGAGAGGGCATTCTGTGCTCCCCCTCCAGCATTGCCTTGTTAAATCAATGTATGTCTATTAGTAAAGGATCATTTCCTTCTGTTTTAACTAACAACAGCATCAAATATCTGGCCTTGTATTTTGTGCATAATTTTAAAAATCTTTATCTTCCTTTGATTGCACCTTTTCTGTATGAGTTTCCCATAACTTAAATTTTCAACTTTTTTTTTTTTGTTGCATTGAACAGTGCATTATTCAGTGAACAGTGCATTATTCAGTAATTGCATGGAATTTGCATAACTTTCCTTTCCCTTAGCTGCATTATTTACTTTTGTATTAGCCACATATGGAACATTAGTGTTTCATTTATCTGCTACTGCAAACAGTCTTGTGGAGAGACATAAATCATAAGACATCTGGTTATGGATAGACAAAGTTTTAGTATCATCATAACCCAAGAGTAATGGGTTAATCTGACAGGGCAACTCTGTGTTATGATCCACCCAAGTGTCTGGATATCCCTAAGCAGATTAAGTGTTAAAAAATGCAGTTTGGCAGAAATTGAAATGTTCATGATTTACAGTCAAAACACTGACTAGTTATGGTTAAGAAAATATGAAAGGTGGCAAAATATCTGAGATACTTATTTTTCACTCTTTTGAATGGAGTGTTGGGATTTTTTTCCATTTCAAGACATCTTATTTTTTTTAAATTTTCAAACCAAAGAGAAGGAACATATAAAAAAACTTTAAAATAATTTTCTATTTGGTTTGTGAGAGCTCAGCTGACTTCTAGACCTCCTCAAGTATAAATTTTATCCTGATGTGAAATGATTTTTTTTCATTCTTTCAATTCTCCAACCCAAATATATGAAAACAAGCAATCAAATAAAAATCCACAATTATTCGGTTGAGGTCCTCAGTTTCAGTTTGAATTTTTAAAAAGTTTGATTTCAGTTGTCCTTTCTGAGCACGCTCTATGCAACAAGGAAGTCTTATGCATGAATATATTACCGTGTAACCGTTCATATTCACACAGCTGGCGCAGCAGTCAAATTAGAAGAGAACCACCACGAGCTGCAAATCCTCTCTTATCTCCATTCCTATCACTTAGACTGGTTTTGAAAATTTGATGCCAGTTGATTAAATAACCCAGATCTCTCCAGCCAGGTTTTGCTGTCTTTGATATACTGACTGTAATCTTTCTTGGTCACATCATCCTCTGCCTGATTCACAGGCTGAAAAGCTCTCTCGTGTTACACAGTTCTCTTGAGTCTCTGGATTTGAAACACTTAACGTGATTACTACTGCCACTATTAGACAGCATTGTTTGTGAACAAAATATTTGTCAGCCACGCCCTTATTTTTGAATTTCTCATCCCTGATGGAAAAACAATTCCTGAGAGTTTCAAGGGAGTGTTATTAAAATTCAGATCATGGATAGCACCATCCTCATATTCAAATATATTTCTACCTTTCTTTTGCGTTCCAAAGTAAAAATAACAGCATTTATGTAATGTGTTTTTAAAGAGTGGACACTACTTTTAAGTAGTTCAAACTGTCCTTTCTAATCTATTGCATCCAGTTATTGAGAGAAATTTGATTCTTTCTGAGTGGAAAGAGCCTTTCTCTCCCTCCCACAACTGGTTCTTTAGTGGTGTGTGCTCTCTCATACAAGTTTAGTGAGTTGTTCCTCCAACAGCAGAGGCAGTGAAAGCCCCTTTCAGAGATTTGTGTCCCCTGTTGCCTATCGTGATTCCTTGATATGTCTCTAATACCCTCTCCCCAAACCCTGCCCTTAAGCCGCTCTCCCTGATGAAAGCCATCCACTGCAAATGGGTAGCACATGCCTTGCTGGTGCCAAACTGCAGGTGCAGGGTTTGCCAGCCTATATCTGCACCCCGGCTGCCAGGTGGCCAAAGCACAAATGAGGCTGAGCTCAGGGTTCAGCCTTTTCTTCAACAAGACCTTCCCTTGAATCTTTCCCTCACTCTTAGTGACAGATTTTCATGAGACTTGTCCAAACCCAGAATCTCTGAGATGTCTATCTCTTTCTCAGTGGGTAAAACTGAGAAATAATGGGGGAAGTCAGACAGTTTATAATAAGCATAAGTTTAATCTTCTTAAGAAATCAACATTAAAAAAAAAGATATTTCTATTCTTCACACCCTTTCTTTCTATACATGAGTTATTTTTGGCTTCTCGATTTTCAGAGACCTGGTGTTTTTCTGCTGCTTATTAGCAGAACTACTCCAGGAAAAAGCTTTGTCATGCTGCTGCTTCTTTTCCTGTTTTATCTCCTTAGACCCTGACAAGCCTTAGCAATGTTTCATTTAGGGTCAGAATGAAATGCAAAATCCAAAAAGCACTGTCATGGATACAAGTAACACATTGGAAAGTGTCCTGAATTTCAGGCCCCATTCATCCTACTTTACTTTGTAGTGCCTAGCAGTAGTGGAGCTCCAGCTGCATCTGTTTCCCCACGGTCCCTGTGTAAAAAATGCAGAAGCAATATTCAGGCAACTGAGCCTTCTTCACAATGGCACAGCATTTTGAGGTCCCCGGTAGATATGGCTACACCAAAGGCCATATGTGACCCAAGGACCCACAGCATTAACCTAACTTTCCTTCAACTTGGTCTGAATAAGTCATACTAAAGTCAGGTGCTGAAGATCTGCATCTTGTCTTTTACACTAGATCAGGAGCAGAGCACAGATCCCTGCCAGTATCTTCTTGTGTGTACTTGATCTTATTTCCTTCCTAGCATGAAAGGTTTCTCAAAATGTTGTCTGCGCAAGAGCTCTCTGCTTTGAACACAGTATATAGAGCATGATGAGTGAGATGGATCAACATGTGGAGAGATTTGGACTCCTCTTTGGTATCTGTTTCCATCTGTCAGAACTGGAAAATAGAAAGTAATGTGAATCAGTTCACATTTAACTATAATCTACACTGTAAGGACTGCCAGAGACGACTTTGGCACAGTCTGCCTGGGCAGGTATCCAAGACTTCTCATTGTATGTGTCTTGACTTAAGGAAGCCTCCAGGCACAAGAACCCCAAATGTTTTTGCTTAGAAATGAATTCCAAAACATTTACCATTGATGTGATCCTGAATTTTGTAAATGTGTTCATTTTTTTCCCTTTTGAACAGGGTTTTTTAATGCTTAAGCTGTCTGATGATATCAAGGAAATTCTACTTGATGTGCATTGAAAAATGCTTGGAAATCCTGTTCTCTCTTCCCCTCCTTTTCTAACTCTTGCACAAGAGAAGACATTAATGAAAAGATCAGTTCTAAAGAAGATAGATGAAAAGATAACTTAAAGTGACCCTCAACTCAAGCAAAAGTTACATCCCTTTTCCTCAGACATATTCCTAACACTTCACTTTGTTGCTGCTTGAAGGAGAAAAAAAAAACAAACACAGCCAGATAAAAAAAAGATATTAATTAATTACAAAGAACTCCTCTTATATTACAGTTCTGCCTCACCTCTCCCTTCTACTGCTAGTGAATGACTAATCAGAAGGCGTTGCAGGTTTCTAGAATGACAAGGCCAAACAGGACTGAAAAGTTTGTTCCATCTCCTGAGTGATTTGGTAGGACTGATTTGGTTTTAACGTAAACCTTCCAAATTAGTACATTGCTTCTACCATGCAAATATTTCCTTTGAGCAAGGCACTGTCACCATTAACAGAACAAAGACATACAGATATGTTGAAATACATGTATAGGGGCTGAGGGAGGACTCTGCTGTTGACTATATATATCTACCTAACCAGTGAGTGTTGAAACTAAAGGATACCTTGTGAAATCTGTGTGTTCCAGCGGCAATGACAATATACTTATGCATAGACACCAGTATTTTCCTCTTAGGTATCTATTCTTGGCAAAGACTGAAGTGAAAACATAAATTAAAACAAAACCACATAATCTTACTAAACCTCTGTGTTTTTCAAGTTTTAATTGTCAATTTTGGTTTGAGAATAATACATTGAATACTGTTTACGTCAATGTTAATGCTATCAAAAAGGCTGTAATAAGTGTTTCAGCTTGTTAGAAGTTCTACTTCCCATAGAAAATCTGGGAGAAAAGAACTGAGTTATAGCTTCCGTTTTAAGAGAAGTTTAAGACACCCCATTTTTATAATTTAAAATGCTCAAACTTTTCATGTGCATTGCAAAATATTTGCTTGTCTACAGTTTAGGGAAAGAGAAACCCAATATTAACTTTGCAAATTGTCATCCAGATCTTCAGAGGTTCTAAATGAATATGGACAATTGTCCTTGCTAAAGCTTCACAGATTTACATCATTTGAGGAAGAATCCCCTGATGTACAATGCCACATGCTATAGAAGTGACAACAAACCACAAGGATAACATTCAAACCCTATGATATTGCTGGGGTTTTTTTCATGCCATTAATGCAGTGCTATTCTAAAGCTAGAAAATTTTGGTTGAAAATGTCCTCAGGCAATGTAAGGCTACTATAGCAAAACCTGTGTCATCCCCTGTCTTCATGAGAAGAGACCTTTGACAAAGGTCAAACAGTGTAGCTGCACTTGCCTTAACTCTTACTCCAAATTAGTTCTAACTCACCTACAGAAGCATGCTTTCATTTATACCATCCCAGCAATCACAATATCTACCTATACCCAGCTCAAAGCAGCAGCTCATGAATAGAATTTGCTTTAATGTACACAATAGGAGAGCTCTCTATCACAAAGAAATGATTTCTTTTTCTACATAGTGACTTACAAAAGTGTAGATGTTAATTTCCTTTTTATTTCTCAGTGAAGACATCAGCAAAAGTAACTCAGAATTTTGAACCATTGATTCAAATCTTATTTTCATGACACAGAGAAATGCATGAGTTTTTCCAGCTTTTGAAAGAAAAACATTTTTTCATTTTCCATCTACTGTCTCTTATTTTTCCTTTTTGTAATTTTTCCCAACACTTCTGAACGTAAAACTCAATATGAAACAGATGGTTGCACTTCTTATCAGTACGAAGCTATATTTCCCCTGCTTCCCTATTAACACAGACAACATTAATTTAAGGATAACATTACAAAATCTTAACTCTACCTGCAGTTAGGATGCCTGTATTGGCTAAATTCTCACTATTTTACCACCACCTCCTCTGAACATTGTTTTCCTGCACATAATTAAATTAAAAAAAAAAGGCTCAAGTTTGGAAAAGTAGTTTCCTACACAAAACCACAAAAAAGTAATTTCCCTACTGAAGCAAGTGCACTGATACATCATTGAAACAGATATTTTTAAACAGAGTTGCATGGGATAAAATGGGGGTTTGGTGAGAATTAAATTTATTTTACAGATGCCAGAGCATAACTTTTACTAAAATGTTTATCAAACCAATGAAACTGTTGGAATTACTTTTCTTTCCCCCTTAGGAATAATGCAAAATCAATACATGAGATTACTGCATGATTAGCAATCTTACATTCAAATTAGCAATCTTACGTATTCAAAGAGAAAGATTTTCACACAAGTTTCCCTGAATGTCTTGATGAAAGTGAGCTGTAGAGATAGAACATGTTCAAGAATATTTAATGAAATATGGTTCAAATACTGGTGTCATTTAAAATTAGGAAGACAGGAGTGATCTAATGTAACTTCCTCATACACTCACTTCAGCTATGCTCCAACTGAAACAGATGTTTCTTCTTTGTAGGAGAGTAAGAAGGTTAGGGCTTACTCTTGGCATGATTTAAACTGAAAATATTGTGCTTTGTCAATGGAAAAAGAGGCTGGATTCACCCAAGATATCTAAGATGAAGTTTCATGTAATAAAAATAAAAATGAAAATATAATAATTTTTACCTGACTTGTGTTTCTTCAAGATCTATTTCACCATAAAGGGGAGTGTGTATGTATATGTGTATGAGTGTATATTCACATAAAATACTTAACATTCTGATTTTTTTAAACATAGAATGCTTATTTATACTTCATTCATTATTTTGCACATCCCAAAGCCACTAAAACAAATGTGACCCTCGGCTGAAAGCGGCAAAATTGCATGTCCATCTATAAAACACTGTTTTGCTTGGGGCAATACATCTTGAGCAAGTGTATAGCAAATCTCAATGCATTTTAATATTAAAAATTTAAGCTTGGAGAATGGTCTTATCCGGTTCCCAGGCCCCCTTTGCAGCCCTCTGGGGAACATCTTTGCTATTGTATTGAAAATAAGTAATTGGGAGGGAAGTATGTATATATATAATAATATACATTACTAAATGGATAAAATATCTCCAAATACAGCCACGTCATATTTGATACATGTGCCTGACAGCAAAGCAGCCTGTCACTGAAATGGAATCATGTATATTTAATCCTGTCAGAGTTAGCCAAATCCTGCCTGACCAGTGCATCTTTCACTAAACTGCAAAATTCATAAGGAAGGGTGACTCCAGGGTCAATGTTTCCTTCTCCTGGCTCTTCTCCAGACCTGGGATACCATTCTCAAGGTAGTGAGTCACCCTTTTCTCCCCATACATCTTAATTTTTGTTAAAATCAGTTACAAGTGGTGCTATGTAGCTCAGCCAGCTTCTGAACATTCTGTGTCTGAAGCCATGATGTTTCTTTGTTGTTCTTTTCCCCCAACACACAGGTTGTGAATTGGAGATACACCGTAAACACAACCTGTTGCAGCAACAGGTGAGTGCAATAGCAGTAGTTGTATCCAGAACTGTAATCCCTAATTTCTAGACACCCCTAAGAACATTATTATGCACTAGAAGTTTCCAAGTCTCAGTTACTCAGAGCTATCAATCTTTTTTTGACCTCCCTCTGTTCATGCTCCAAGCAGACGAGAGCTTGGTTTTATTCCCAAGCCTTGCCAAAGCTGTATAAATATGTTAATGCCATGCTGACCTAACCACATCTCCACGCCTTCTGGCCAGTTAGGAGACCATTTCATTTGCCAGGAAAGAAACCATGTACACACAGCTTTGTGCAGCATCTGGAGTTACTGTTATGTATAACTGGTGAATGACCAGAACTCTTCTGTCCCACTTTCTTTTCAGATTTTCCCTCTATTCTAGGTGACAGCTTGAGCAGTTAGGTATTGCCTTTGTAAGGAACTGTTTAGCTTCTCTGTATACTCAGCTCCCTTATTTGGCCCAGATAACATTACTGTATGCATAAAATTCTATTAAAATCACTTAGGAACCTATAACTTCTTAAGATTCTTCCCTTAAGTAGCTCACACTGGGGTTTTTTTTTGTTTTGCTTTGTTTTTTTTTTTAATTAAATAGCTCTTCTGTTTGATTAACCAACACAAGAAGCCCCACAGTTCTGGAATTTTCACATCCTGTCTTGAAACCCATAAATTCTTATAAGGCACTACATTTCAATTTTGTTATTGTTCAAGACTCCTTCCTCTCTCCCACCACCATGTGCATACATTTTATGTCACTCCTTTTCCTTGTCTGATTCATGGAATGGCCTTGGATAGATGTCATCTCCTTCTCGATTTTGTTTTTTAATTCAAATGTAACGAACAAATAGTGCTGTCATTGCATTGAAGTTCAGCACACAGGGTCTTTGAGACTTGGCCTGCCCATACCACATTACCCTCCTTCCTAATACTGACTTGTATTATTTGTATGCTAACAGTTGATGTACCTGCTCGTCACTTTTTGTCTAAAGGGAAAACAGAAGGATGAATTTTTCTTCCCCTCCCCCCCCCCCTTTTTAAATGAAAAAGGAGAAACCAACAGTTAAAAAAGGCATTGCACATATTTTGGACCAAACCCTGTTCACTTTATTCTCATTTGTATCTTCATTTACTTCTGACAGGTCCTTTCATGTTATTTGATGAGCAGTGTTTGAACTCTGTCAGTCACTACCTGGATTATTAGGTTAAGAATAGAAACAAATAATTATATTGCCATAAAGGTGTCTCTGCAGGGTTTCTTTAAGAAGCAGATTTCCTGATTAAAGCAACTCCTGGCTTCTTTTATTTTTGAAAGGCTTTAAGCAATCTGAAATGTTGCTTTGATTCACTCATGATAAGCAAGTACAAGCAGAAACGCTGCAGTACAGAGCTGCTTTTTATACTGTGGCTTTTTACAAAGGTTTAAATTACTAAGCCTAAATGAGCTTCTTAGAAAAGGAAGAATGCCTCTTGCTTGTCACAGCAACTGTCTTTTCTGCCTGCAGTAGGCAGGACATTGACCTCTACCTGAATAGCCTGAGGTAAGAGGAGTAGCCACTGGAAATTATTTATAACCTGACCAGCTCATTTAGTTTCATCCTCTGAGGCCCTCAGAGTTGAACTGACACAGCAATAATGGCCAGCGAACTTTTGATCCAATTAATTGTTAATGAGAGGTTTGATTAGCAAATAAAGGGCCTATTAGGTTAGCTGATTGTCTTTCTTTTGCAATACCAGAGGTCAACATTTTTTTTTTTTACTGAAAGAAAAGTACACTGTGTTCTCTGTGGTTAAATTAATCACATGCTCACAGGTGTTGAGTAAAGTTGATTCAAGAAAACAGTCAACTTAGACATCTGTCTGTAACCATGAGAATGCCATAGGTATTCCTCATTTTGTTTATGATTGTTTTTTCTTTGTTTGGCTGCTAATTCAACTGCCTCCACCTTTCCGTGCCTGCAAAATATTGCAGTAACCCAACCTTCTCCTTGTCCTGCTTTCCTCCAGACTCAACTTACAATTGTCTTTTATTTTAATTACTCTGCCAGAATTCTCAGTCATCTTCAAATTAATTAATTCTTCATATGTATTTAAAATCTCTTAGCGTATATATGCAAAAATCATTCCAGTGATGTTCTAGACCTGAAAGTTTCCCTCTGAGTTATGACATGCTTCTCTAAAATTACAATGACTAAAGAGAAACACAAGATTAAGGATAAAACTGAACTACAAATGACACCTATGTAAATTAACAGTATTTTGATCTCAGTGCAGCTATGCTGGATTTATACTAGTATAAGTCTGTAAATCTGTCATTAACAAATTGATCCCTGTAGAGCAGTTTTTGTTATATGAACGTTTAATCTTCTTTCATATTATCAATAGTGCTTGGAAACAGAATGTTGCTCACTGTCTATTCCTTCCAGCCTTCATAATGTAGAGAAAGCCCTAATTAGAAGAACACTTTAGCTTGTTGTCATGCTTTCAGATATTAAAAATCTGGAAATGTAGCTGTCTCTTTTGTAGGGTGTGATTGTAGTCTTTAATTACTTGATCACATTGTGTTTTTCTGTAATTCAGCTGATGGAATGGATGAATGGATGGATGGATGGATGGATGGATGGATGGATGGATGGATGGATGCATGGATGGATGGATGGATGCATGGATGGATGGATGCATGGATGGATGGATGCATGGATGGATGGATGTTACTAAAAGCATCAAATCCTAAGTGTTTCTTTTCAGTCGTATCACTCAATGAAAGCTCATTGCATGTTTACCGTGTGCTATCCAAACTTTGACCACATGAGAGAAATGGTAATTTTCTGATGACATATCCTGGTCATCACTGTAGTACAAAAGTATACAGCAAACAGTATCAAAAGAAAAAAGAAATGTAGAATAGTGCAGCTATTTCTGTTGTGGCTGTTTGCTTTGTTCTGTTTTAATTTTTTTTGTTGAGTGGTTTTTGTTTTTTTTTTTGTTTTATGGGAAAAAGCTGATGTGTAGAAACATTAACTTTATAGGTGTAGGATGTCTCTTCTCAGAGACATGTTGCAATACCACCCAAAAATTGATGTAGGATCATTAACTGGAGCTTTGCTGTAAACTCTGCAAACTGAGGTTTGAAGCTATCTCCCAGTTTGTGGAACTGTTCTGACCGATCAGCAAAGGCAACAGCAAGGAGCTGTGAAAAAGATTTTTGATGTTGATGGCAGCTTCAGTAGCTTGGTAGGCCACCTGGGCTACACTCATACTTTGATTTTTGCATGTCTGTTTGCATGCATATGACCTGGTTTGTCTGTATGGGCTCACAGCTCTTTAGCTGCCTACTAACAGAGCATGGCTCTTACCAATGTAAATGTGAGCACCCAGCAAATTTGCAAATCAGTGATCCATAAAATGAAGAGTACATAATGAGTAACCACCTGCAAAAAGTTTGGTTGGAATTACAAGACTAGCCTCATTAACGACCAGTATGACAAGAGGCAAGGTTTAATTCAGTTCTCTAAGGCTGCTTTAACCACAAAACCTCCTGTAATCTTCTCTGATCCTGTAATTGCTCTGTATCACACAAAGTGGGGGTTAGATAAGGTTCCTTGTGCATGGAGGCCTTGACTTTGCATAGGTTCTGCTTTTGCACATATTTCAGTCATAATTCCTAGATCTTTGTAATGAATTAAGACTTAGATCTTATGTCTGTCATTAGCTGAACTAAAACCTTTTAGACCACTGCACAAGCCTCTATCACGTCTGACTACAATCAGCAGTAGTGAGGTTTTGTCCTTTGCATAGAGATGTTCTCAGAGGTAAATGAGGCCTACAGTTTGCCAAGGGCTTTCACAGAACTATTTTTGACCTTCAAGTTGTGCCTGAGGCCCTGGAAGCCCTGATTCTTTCCCAGCATCTGCTGGGAAACTTCCTACTTCCCTGACCTAATCAGCCAGAGGTCTTCTGTCTCCAACTCCAGATTTTAGGAAGACTTATCCTTCACTTCAGTCCTAGTCCTGTTTTTAGTACCTAACTTTCCTTTATCCGCAGTCTTTCTGTTTGATCAGTGTCTGTCTCTATTTCTGGTCACTCTGATTGCTCTTTTTAGCTACAAATAGAAAATATTCTTTACCTGAAGTTATATATGAAGCTTTACCCATTGTCATAAAAAGAGACAATTTCAGACTCGTGGGTTCTTAAAAAAGATGTTTTATTCCAGAGCCCACGAGGTCCGGTGGATTCCGAAGGGAAAAAAAAAGGGTGCAAGGAGAAAAAAAGAAAAAGAGTCCCGGGCAGTGATTAGACTACCCTGGCTACCGGTTGGTAGCCAAAGATAATCCTGTTCAAAGCTGGGGTGAACTTGATCTAAAATCAAGTTCAAAATAATTAAGTTCGATTTATCCCAGAGAGGGAGGAGGCCAAGCACCCAGCTTCGAAGAGCTGCTGCACCACTAGTTGGTGAAGGAGCTCACAGGGACCACCTGCACTGATGGGTGGTAAAAATGTTAAGGGGTCCCAAGGGCAAAAAGCCAAAAAAGTTCCTCTCTGATTTGGTCCTCGATTTTTATAAGTTTCTGGTCCCGCCCAGATCCGCCCCTGTCCTGCCTCCATGGTTTGAAATGATTGGGTATACTAATTAATGAGGGGAGTCCTTTCTGCCAATCAGCTCGATGTTGTCTAGGGGTGTAAAAATGCTGATGTCATGATGACTGGAAAGGCGGGAAAGACCCTCATTAAAATTCATGGTTTCTATGGAGGCAAGTGACAGGGCTAACTGTTAGTTTCTAAATTTAGAAGTGGTGGTGCAGTGGGGCTCTAATATGAAGCTGGGTGTTGGGCAGCCAAAGGGTTTTACACATTAAATAAAATATTAAATACATTCATTCTTAATAAAAATTACATTAAAAAATAGGATTTTCACATGGGATTCAAGGTGTACAATAAGGGGTTACAAGAGTTGAATGCAAAGAACATTTAGAACATTTTATTTTAAACAAACATTTTTATAACTTGTTTTCTTTTAACTTTCTCTTTGCTTTAATAACATTTTATTCTCTGTTAACTTTAGCACTCTGTAGAACTGTTTTAATTTACCTAGAAAACCTTAAAACTAAATTAACAGCTCTTTCATTATTTTATAATAGTAGTAACTTAATAAACTTTATAATAAGGATAACCGGTTATAACAAGGACAACTGATTAACTTATAACAACCTATAACATATAACATGAAACCCATTTAACATTTTAACAACTATGATTTAACTAAGTGTGTTGTGAATGTGCGAAAGATCATGAGGTAGAGTTCATATATGACACCCATGCATGTCCACGCAAAATCACACAGGCACGAGCGCAGCTGTAGACATGCAACCAATAGTTCAGAAATGTTACAGCCATAAGTAACTGAAAACAGCCTTTAATAACGAAAAGTAAGATAATGCTATCAGCATGATGTATAATAGAAAAATATTTTCTCTGGAACATAAAATTCTGGTTTTATGCATTCTGCATAATATCTCCCTTTGCACATGCCTCCAGTGGGTAAAAAAGGCAGGCCAATAGGTACAACCAGCAGAGTGGGCTTGCAGTTTGGATGGTAATTAAAAAGAAAATTGCAGAAACTAATTTTGTTTCCAGTGAAACTAATGGCAAAATCACCATCTGATTTGTCTCGGTAGGGAAATGCTCTGTAAAAATTACTAACCACATATAAGGATAGATAATGAAGACATATATATTAAAAAGCATAATATGATAATGGAAATCCATTAGTAGTTGTGCAATAACACAGGTATGGATAATTGAAAATATCTAATTGAGTCTGAAAGATGCATTTCAAGATGAGCTGCCAGTTGAAATGGAGAATCCAAGAAACTGAGAAAGGAAATCTGTTTAAAACAGCAGGCTCAGAATAATTGTAAATTCTCATTGCATGAGATGAAGTCACATTACTGACACAGCATTTCCTGTGATGAAATCTCTGTCACAGACTTCCCACATTAATCTCTGTGCTTCAAACCTCATTTAACTTCACTTCAAATTGAGTCTGTTTTGAACACACTCCTCCACCTGTCACTGTTTTTTGGCCCATTGTTTTTTAAAGCGCTAAATAAACATCTGGTATTAGAGAAAGCTAATATCTAGAAAGAATGAAAATAATTTTTAAAAGAGAAGGGAATCACCATTACAAAGTTATTTTGTTTGCAAGATAACCAAAAACTGAATGGCATAAAAATTATGTCTGCGCTAATAAAAGAAGCATAGTTAGCTCTCTAGCTTTTGATTGACATAATTCCTGTTATCTGCTTGTGGCTGTATATTGCACTGATACAAATCATTAACACTTTTTCACCCTCACAGTATAGTTTTATTCTTCTTCAAAAAAGTGAGCAGTGTTTCTAACTTTCTATCTCAGGCTTTGTGAAAATGTTGACTACAAGCAGAAAGATCATTAAATTCCATCTTCATAGGTCAGTGTAGCAGCTTTCTTGCATGTGGTATCATTACGATTTTTTAAACATTAAAACCTAGAAAAAATAACACAGAAATAAGTGTGATATATTCTGTTTAAATTACTGATTTGTTATTAAAATTTGTTTCGGATTTCCCTAGCCATCCTATAAAATGATATAATCTCATAATTAAAATGTCTAATTTATTTCCTTGTGTTCCCAATGTTGTTGAGTTTGGCCAGTGCTACTCTAGATGCCAAATCTCTAACAGACTCCAAAGAAACAAAATAGTATGTCTAGTTTTATTTTCAATTATCATTATGCTAATAGAAAAAATCATTTGACCTAAGATCAGAGAATAATCTCGTTACAAAACAAATTCAGTGGGTAAATGCAAGGGTGATTTATAGAAATCAATGTTTGGAATATAGATATTGAGGAAAAAAAAAAGAAAAAGAGACAGTTTCATTTATATGAAGAACAGAACCTGATAATGAGTGATTTATGTTTGGACCAGTTCCAGTAACTTCGCAATCCATGGGAGAGTTTCCAACCTACTGAGAGGATGAAATGAGAGGTCTTTTGAAGGGAAATGAAAGATATACTGTGCTATTTATGAGAAGAAAAGTGGATGGAAGGACCAGTACACATTTCACATAGGCATTGTAGTGTATGGGGTGTACACACCACACAATGTTTTTCCTCAGTCTTTTCAAAGCCGCAGATGAGCAGATTCCTAGACAATTGGAGACTTGATTACACAGATTACAGTGTGAAAATGATACGTTTTGGCTGTTATCACATATGGCTAAACATGAGCTATAGGAGAATAGACACCAGGCTGATACACAGTGGTATATTTGGAAGCTCAGTAACCTCTTGATGCCTTGATAGAAGATGATTCTTTGGACTCTCTATGGATGAAATACTTTCCCTCCTGATCTAACATAATAAAGCACTATTGACTTGTTACTCTCTGAGATTTTTAGAAAGTTGTGAATTATATGGAGGTTATTCACAAAGGCTAATTCCCATACTCCCTCAGTGTAAACAAGGAAGCATCCCTGAAGGAACCATAAGAGTTAGGTCCTAAGTTTAAGTGTGCAAAAACACATCCTTGAAAAACATCTCTACCTACTCAGATTGGAAAGTTTCTTTATGAAGAAAGATTCCCACAAGTCTAGTGCACATCCTTGTGGATGACCCTCAATGACTGCGCAAAAATGCAGATGAAACAATTATTCCCAATGCTTTCAAGTTTTATTATTTATATTAACAAAAAAATGTTTTAGATTTTAAACCTTAAAGTTGATCATCAAGCCCTTTGATTCTTATGAATTTTAGTTCTGTGGGCATGCAGACAAACCCAGACACTTGCAAAATACAAAGATGCAGCACACCTGAGAAATGAATAAACATCCTTTAATCTTTTTATGTTATCATTTGTCGCTACAACATGAAATTTTGCACCCTGAAAAATTCTACTGCTCTCCAATTTATTGAATGTGCACTTGATATTTCTCTCCTGATGTGAGAAGAGATCCATATTCATATTTATTTTGCTCTAAATTAGCTACTCGCTTATTGACCCTAAATAGTTATCATCTCAGCTGGAAATATATTAGAGTTCTAGTTGCCAAACAAATATTCAGCAAAAGATGAATAAAAGCATATGGGGAGGAAAAACCCACAAAGTTTTCTCTGCCAATATAATGGAAGGCATTCTGGCGGACAGCCATCTGCACCCGCTGAACAGAGGGATCCTGGGATGACATTGATCGATTTAACAGTAGGAAGGTATTAATGATATTCAGCACTGATGGCTGAGCCACTTCACACTCATTTGCATTTCCATTCATCATCTCAGCATTTATCATTATGAGGCGAATGCCAGAACTAATTAAAGTCTGGGCTAACAGGGTGACATGGGAGTCCAGCCGCTACTTATACTGAGGAAATATGGGAAACTTTCCAGCAGGAAGTAGACCAACCTTACACCAAACCCAATTAACTTAATTCCTAACTAAACCATTTGAGGGTCCTTCATTTGAATAAACTAAAAAGCTGGGATTGAAGTTACACCATGTCTTTTTCTCCTTGTGCTCTAGTAGTTTCATGACTCAATAACATTGTCTGATGTAGACATTTGGGAGATTTCCTTAATGTGTTTCCACTACTCCTCAGCCATCCCTTCCCAATTTTGTCATAGGAAGCACAGATACTATTTCAGATTCTGCAATAAAAATAAGGTTTTAAACTTAAATTCTAACATAATTTGGTCCTGAAGAGACTTAAAAATTGTGTGGATATCCCAGTAAAAAAAAAAAAAAAAAAAAAAAAAAAAAAAAAAAAAAGACATTCAAAAGCTGGAATACACAGAAATCATTGTTTATGTAATAAGGCCATTAAATGACCTCTTCAAAGAGAAATAAAAATTATTTTTATTTGTTTTCTAGCACAAAAGTAGGAAATATTTCTTCTCTGCTGGTGAAGAGTTTCTTGGCATATTCTCACAAACTGTTCTATTAACTGCATTGAGGCAACGTGTGAGCAAAGTGACTGGAATATGTCTTGGAAAAATTTTGGGTTCAAGAATCTCCTTGTTGAGAGCTGGGAATAGTCACAAGGATATATTTAATCAAATTCCACTTAGCTGAGGTCTCTAGCGCCTTTAGGTTCCTTTGAAATTTCCAAACTGAAAGAACAAATGGGGTAGGAGAAATGTGTAGTAGCACAGAAAAATATAGAAAATCTTTGCAAGTGAATTGTTACTTTTACATTTTCGATTTCTTTTCCAAATATAAGTAGAAAAGTAATCTTTTCAAAAGTGGATTTTAGTAAACATTATCTTTATTAATGGTTCTATATGCTGTTTTATATTTCTAAGCAATATTTTATTTTTCTTTCTTCAAGCATAAAGAGACATTTGATCAAGGCTCTGGGTGACATGGCATCATTTCATTGCCCAAGGAATTCGTCTATTAGTAAAATAAATACATACTACCAGCTTAAATATCTAGTTCCCATGTCCACAATGAAAACTCCTCAGTTTTCTGTCAAAGACACTCTTAAGAGAAAATATGGGTTTTATTCTCTTTTGCGAAAACATTAATGGTTTTAAAAGAGATGCAACATCTTTGTCTAGTGACATCCCTCCACGCATATCCACAGACACAAGAAAAGGCCTTGCTTCCATGGGAAAGGCTGGGTCTCTCCAATGATGCTTCAAAACAGTCAAGATTCATAGATCAAAATCAAGTTTTCATAAACCCTTTTGTAATTAAATGAGAAAAGTAGTGAGCCTGTAATCTTGGTGAATCTCCTTCTAAGAGGAAACAGCCTTTGGTCATACCAAGTTTTTAGTGATTTCATTGCATAGGTTCATCTGGAATGCATAAAAGTCAGACAGGCATTGATGAACTTCTCAGGCTCTTTTTACCAGACATTCATGAAAAATACAGGCATTTTATGAAAACAGAATGAAGATATGCAGGAGATAATTTTCATTTTCTTTTCAGGCTGGCCAATTTTAATTTAGTCATCCTTTGTGGTAACAGCTTTGTCCTCTTCCTGACATATATTTCGGAACCATTCACATGGCCAGGCAGTGTGTAGCCTGTAAAAAAGATCAATGAACAATGAAGGGTTAGATTATATTGACTTAATGTTGATTAGTTTACACTGAGTTGTCTGCTGCAAAAGATGTCAGAGTTTTGTAGTTCATTAGCTCCCATCAATTGAACGCTGGCTTAAATTAGTACAAGGCTCTTCTTTTCTGTAATGTAATTTCTACTTGCATATCATGCTTAGTTTTCCTGTCTGTACTTTCATGTGATGGCTGTTACAACATTTTTCTCCATGAGAGAAAACGAAAAGAAAGAGTCTGAAATGATGAGAATGATTGCCGGGTGAGTCCCTGCTCATGTCACCTCAGAAAGTTATCCCACTTGTTATGATCAGTAAGATCTCTGATACCAGTTGTATCAAAAGTGTTATTCACCTGCAACATGTCTTGTAATCATGCTGGTAAATGACATCTCATAATTTAAAAACATATGACTTTTTTAAATGATACCCTTACTGTCACAAATTCAGTTGCAGCTTCTGAAATTTATGATCACGGACCTGAACAAATTTGGATTCCATAAAAATATTTGCTGTTATCAAAAAAGCATCAGAAATTTGGTTCTGAAACGGCTGTAATAGGTAGTGCTAATAATATCATTTTGTTATCTTTGAGGAGAGAGAAAGAGCACAGATTTAGAGTCATGAATGGCTGGGGTGGGAAGGGACCTCTGGATGCCATCTGATCCAACCTCCTTGCTCAAGCAGGCCCACCTACAGCCCATTGCCCAGGACCATGTCCAGGAAGATTTTGAGTATCTCTAAGGATGGAGACTCCACAATCTCTGTGGGCAACCTGAACCACTGCTCAGTCACCCTCAGTGTAAAAGAATTTTCCCTCGTGTTAAGGAACAAAGAAGATAGAACAAGAACAGGTTTTGATTCTTATTTTTATCAAGCAGCAGGATATTTTCTACATGCTGGCCAACCTTCCAGCTGTGCTCAGTGGCAGGCTCCTTCCACCACCATGACCACAGACTCTGAAATATGTTAGGAAAGGATGGAGGTTGTTGCCAGAAATACAAAAAAGTGTATTGCACAAAACTGGTTTTGGCATGATTGATCTAAATTGGCAAAGGAATGATGACTAAAAAGAGGCCCTGTAGGAAGTAAAATAAGGCAAAGATTAAATTTTGCACTTGAAAATAAAGCTATTTATAAGAGATTCCAAATTTTATATATGTGAGGTTTGATTCATAGCTTCAGTGTCATTAATTATCAGTTTGCAGAAATTAATTTTAGTCTGCTTGGAACATCTTTGCCAAAATATTGTTGACATCTTTTGATTTGGGGTTCTGTGGAATATTTTGATTTCAACACAATTTAGTTTCACTATTAAAACAAATGCCAATATCCAAATATCAACTTGAAATGATAAAAATAAAACTCCTTATGTTGCTAAATCTCTTGTGATTTTGAGAATAATTCTCAAAACCAGCATAATTTCAAAATCTCCATTATCTAAACTAATTTTTGACCTCTGGGAAGTCTTAGGTTGCTAAGAAAAGAGATACCATGGAAATATAGAATTATAGTTTGATCTATGGGCTCTACACAAAGCATATCATCATGTGCTCTCTCTTTGGAAAGGTTTTTGGGTTTTTTGGCCAAAATTCTAACAAGAAAGCCATGAAAAACTGAATTACGATTAGGAAAAAAAGTCTCATGTAGGAAAGGAAAACTACATAAAAATCTGGAGTGATCATAATGATGTCTCTTAAACCTTCTTTTCTACTGCAATAATTTCAAGTAGTCAAGAAACTTTCCAAGTCATTGATGTAGGAAAAGTCTTATTTTATGCACCTGCTCACTTCATTACCATTCTTCTTGTTCTCTTCCACTCTGTTCTTCTGACTGCTAAGCTCATGGGCCCATACATGACAAAACTGCATGTGCATATAATGTAGGGTAGAAATTATTTCTTATTATTACCCAGACAGGCAAAAAGACACCAAACACAGAAACAAAAACATAACGTCATCTAGAAGCCACCTTGATTTTAACTTCTTTGCTCAGTGATATGAATCAAGTTAGACAACACAACATGAATTCTGGTCATCCTGAGAATGATACACAATAATTATAGATAAAAAATAATTCTTATTCTGCTCCTGTTTGTACATGAAAAATCAGTGAAGAACTATAATTTGGACATTAATCAAATTTGAAAAGAAAAGGGAAAAACAAAGACAGGGTATCATGGATATTGGATTCAAAAGCTGATTACAACTTTTGAAATCAGGATTCAACTTCAAAGAATGCAGACTGTTATTTTCTTTTACCAAAAAGGGCTACTGTTAATTCTGTTTTAATACGAGCTTTACTGGGCAGTAAAGGTGCAATTTTTTGGTGAATCATGTTTCTTGTAAAGCACTTTGAAAAGTACCACCTTTAAATGTCCAATAAGCCTCTGACACAACCAGAATAAAACTGGTGATCAGTCTGATATTAACTACTCTTGTGGCTGCTACATCAGTTAATCTCAAGATAAGCATAGAGTGTCTTGTCTCCTAGAAAAACATAATGACTATGTTAGTGAATTTATTATGAGTTTTTTAAACAAGTATTTAAATGCCCAAGTACTGGGTTGCCTTTTTTAAACTTATTTAATTGTTACATGCAACTATAGGAAATAGAGGTATAGATAAATACATTCTTGTAGAAAATGCAATAATACTTAAAAAAATCATATGACATATCATACTGGTTTAATTAATTTATTTATTTTAATTTAAATCCTTAACCAATTAAATAAGATAAAGAAGATTATTTTATTAAAGGAGGCTTTTATAAAACACAATCTAAATAAGCCTTTTTAGAGCTCTTCTAAAATTAAGCTCATAGGACAAAGGACAGAGAAAGTTTGAGGTTTTTTTTAGGATAGTCATGAAAATAATCAAATACCCTAGCATGCATGAGCTTGTCTTCCTTCAAGCACAGAGATAATTCATGAAGTGAATTTTTGTATGTGTTTTCAGGATCTGGCCGTTTAAAGGTTTCCATGGAGAAGTAATCAGAATTGTTCTGTATGATGATATTTATTATTCATGGTCCTACTCTAGCAGTAAAATAGCTAATAAAACAACCTTAGAGAAAGAAATACTGGAGCAGGCATTCTGTGACTCTCTGGTAGTGGATAAGGACTTCAGATGCACTTGTGAAAGACTCTATTCCTCACTGTGTACATGGTTATGCATTTACAGGAACACATCATAAAGATTATTTTTATCTCATTTTCATGTTCTTTTATAGCGCATAACTACCATAACATAAACATGAAATATTTTCCTTCTGGAAAAGGGAAATACAGTCCAGTCCCAATAAAAATAAGCATAGCAATCATTATCACTGTAAAACCAAACTATCCAGATTGTCTGATAAGTGGTATGTCCTCTCTATGAAGCTGAAAATACTTCTGGAAGATACAACATTCAAATACTTGCGCAGTCACTAACTCTAGAAAGATGAGGTAATAATTAAAAAAAAGCCTGTCCCCTGGAAAAAAGAAAAAAGAAAAAGAAAAAGAAAAAGAAAAAGAAAAAGAAAAAGAAAAAGAAAAAGAAAAAGAAAAAGAAAAAGAAAGAAAAAGAAGAAGAAAAAGAAAAAAGAAAGAAAAAGAAAGAAAGAAAGAAAGAAAGAAAGAAAGAAAGAAAGAAAGAAAAAGAAAAAGAAAGAAAGAAAGAAAGAAAAAGAAAAAGAAAGAAAGAGAAAGAAAGAAAGAAAGAAAGAAAGAAAGAAAGAAAGAAAAGAAAGAAAGAAAGAAAGAAAGAAAGAAAGAAAGAAAGAAAGAAAGAAAGAAAGAAAAAGAAAAAGAAAGAAAGAAAGAAAGAAAAAGAAAAAGAAAGAAAGAAAGAAAAAGAAAGAAAAGAAACAACTTCCAACAACTTGTTTTCCCTGGCTCCTTTCTTATGATAAGGGAATAGTTTTGTGAACACTGTCAGCCTTATGCCATATGTTCCAGGAAACTAGGGACCCTTGAAGAAGAAGAGGCTCTTTAATTATTGATCAATGATTAGCAAATGCAATCGAAATTGTAGACTTGACGTTGTGCAGGGATTCATAATTTATGAGTGGACAAAATAGTAGGTAGCAGAGGTAGTGGTAGGTGATTTCAGCCCCCATATTGATTACTTAAAACAACAGGAGGTAAGTGTAGTGTGACAGACAGAACAAAAACTGACAGCTCACTGCCTGTCCATCACTACAGACCAAGCACTGAGGGAATAAAGCTTACTGTAGAAGCAAATACATTTCTATTGTGTGTCTTTGATCATTATGCTGTTCCACTAGACCAAAGGACATATTTGTTTATAATTTATGTATTCCCTTACTATAAAAGATTGATAGCATCCTATTAGATACCGCAGTATCTAAATATCTAGATAGTTTGTACCTGTAACAGCTTGAGAAGCAATATTGTGGAACATTTGCATAGTCTATCAGCAAAGGTAAAAACCTGGGGATGGAAAGGAGACGAGGTGTGTCTGGCACCAGCCTAGAAGTCAGCTCTGTTTTCCACGCTTTGCTGTGCTCTGCCAGCTCTTCTTGGGCTGCTGTAATTCTTCCTTACAGGTCAGCTCTTGAGAATAATACCTCAGAAACAGATCCATCCTCTCAAGAATAAAGCAGCTTCCACCTGTAGTTTTATGGGTTGGTGAAAGAGGAGTAAGTGGGGAGGGGAGGCATCCAGTCTCCAGCTCACAACTGAGTGATCATTTCTGCAGCCTAGTAAGCAATCTCTGTGTGTATCAACAGAGGGAAACTTCTTCATCCTTGAAGAGCTGAAAGAAGTCTGTGACTGCACCAAGTGATTTGGTGACACTGAGGAGGGTGCTGGGACTTTTTGCTGGTAGCTGACAGCATATTTGGTTGGAATATTTGGTTTGTGCTCCTACAAAACCAACTCAAAGACGCATTACCTGCTTGTGGTCCTCTGATGCTTCACAACAGGGAGGGGCATGTCTGAACAGCTGTATTCTCTTTTCTACCCCTACTATAAGTCAGCATGGCCCCAAAAATGATGCAACCGCTTCACTAAAAATAAACAAACAAACAAACAAACAAACAAATATTTTAAAGGGGAAAAATAAAGTAAAAAACCCGAGGAAAGTGATTTGAACAACAAGTAGGCAAGCAACAGAAGAGCAGAAGTTTCCAGCATTAGGACAGCAGCTAGAGAAAAACAGATATCTGTGAAGAACCAGGATGTGGACACAAGATGAAGTTGACTGTCCACAAACAGAAGCATATAGAGGAAAGTGGACATTTGGAGTGAATTATTTAAATCATAGAAAAGTGGATGATAATTCAAGGGAGGTTGAGTGATGAATGTTGGCTGGGACCTGTATCTAAAGACAACATTACCAACATTTGGTTTTCAAATTTATTTTGGTTAATATGCTCTGTTGAAAGATTTTTAAGAAAAATAAGGCCCATTTCTCAGCTGAAGCAAATTAAGACAGCACACAGGGGTTCATGTAAGTAGATAATTTGCCATAATGAATTACCTTCAAATATCATGAAATTTCAATGTTTTTATGCAAACATCTCAGAGTGTAACCTCTTAATCCAAATCATCATTGGGGTAACGACCATAGAAAATGGGCTTTATGCAAGAGAAACCACCTAGTTCTGATGAGAAATACTTTTGCCTTTAATGACAACAATATTTTTAGCTGGAGGAAGAGCTAGAAAAGATGGAAAGAATGAATAGATTACTCAAGCAACAAAAGTTATCCAGGAAAGCCTTCAAGGGAGAAGAGGTATCTCTCTGCGTGCTCATAGAGAAAACTGCTAGCAGGAAAGAGACAATCCCTGGTCCTAGCAACTGTATTTTTTTCACAACAGCTGGCAGAATATCTTCCCACTTCCCTGCCTCAAGTAGAGCTTTGAAAATTCCACTTCACTTCAACTCTACACATCTTGTGACACTGCTAATGCCTTTTGGAAGCTGGGAGATTGAACCATTTTTGTTAATCTTGATCACACATCTTCCAAGGAAAAGCCATAGAAATTAGAGAAGTCTGTGACTATAGATTTAAATGAATACAACTTTAAATGAATACAACTGGATATGAAATACTTTTATAAGAATAATTAATTTTTGAAATAAAAATAGAACACATTTAATACAAATGAGATACATTTTTAAGTTAACTGAGATTTCTTGCTTAAATTTCATGTTATGTTAATCTTACACTCTGTGATTCAGGGGTGCAATTGAAAAAGTAAGGCAAAAGATAATATTAAAATCAATGTATTTGAAAATCTGGTAGACTAGCCATTATTCCCATATTATAAGATGGTACTGCAAATGGCAAATTTTACATTTAAGACATACCTACTTTAAGGGTAAAGATATATTTTGCATAGAATAGCCTTGTTTTTACTGAAGAAAGGGCTTACATGAGTTAGAGATGCATGAAATGTTGCTTTTTCTTTATTTATAAGAAAAAAAACCAAATAGGAAAGTTTGTCCCTCATAAGTCATGACATGATCTGCTTAATGCCTTCGTTGCTTCTTGTTTGATGAGTGGGATATTAATCACAAACTCATGTTATTTAAATCCTACAGAGCAACATAACATCCTACATTGTACCTTTTTTGTTCTGTGTATAGTGGGACTGGGAATAATGCTGTGTCAGGCTTTCTGTATCTTCATACAGATAATTAACTTCCCCATAAGATATATTGCATGAGTTTGGCAGCTGCTTCAAAATAGTTATTGTTTGTAGAGTAAATGAGTTTTCATGGTTTGGCTGGTTTGGGTTTTTTATTTTTCCCATAGGAAACTGAGGATAAACAAAATGAAGTGTCATAAGGATAATGTGAAATGATTTATAATTATTTCTGATAAACACTGCATATCTGGAGCTGTATGAAATTCCTTCTGTCTCTCCTCTTGAATGATTACAGTCTTCCCCCCCAGCCTCTATTTTCTTAGAGTACCACCTGCCTCTTGCCCCTTATAGGTCTCCAGTCTGTTTTACATGTTGACCGTCTTCTCCCTTTGTCAAGTCTGCAACAATGATTCCTCATTCCTCAATGGTTTTCATTCAAATTGGGGGAAAATGCCCTAAATCATGAGACCAGTTATTTTACATCGTGCTAGTCACCAAAGAAAGCATTACAGTGAATCAGAAGTTTACAGTAGTTTTGGTGAGACAGTAGAGTGATCTTTTTCATGGGTCTTATAACAGTAAGTGAATTAAGAACAAAATATTGACAATAAGTAAACTTAAGAGTAATATCTTTCCATAGTTAATAGAAAGGTGAAGCTCAATTAATATCTCGTTTTATTGTAATCTGATTAGATTTGAATTAATAGCTGATAAGAAATATATTTTAAAAAGAATTTCCTTCCCCCTACTATTTGTGGAGTATCAATGAGCAGATCAGCTTCCTTGAATGTTTATATGCTATTCAAAAGCAGTAACAAAACTTCTAATTTGCGGAATGAACACAGGGAATTCCTTATGCCTACATAAAATTCCATATTCCTTCTCTGGAAGTGATGAGGGGCTGAGATTGGTTGAAGGTTATTTTTGCATGTCACATTACAGAGTCTCATAGATGAGTCACATGCTACTGTTTTTGTTTCCTGATTCACTGAGTGAAAAGCACATCTAACAGAAATGCCAGTATGAGTGAGCTTGAACATTATGTATTATGACTATGAAAATGCATCACTGTGATGTTCTCTTCTTGCAAACAGTAGTTATGTGCACGTGTATCGACCAGAAACTAAACAGAGAGGAATATAGGAACTGGAAGACAGAATTGCTTTCTCCAGAAGTTGTGGTGGACTTACTGGCTTGCTTGGTTTCCTCTGGTGATTGGGAGTGGAGAAAAAGTAATGGAGGTGCAGCAAGAAAATTAAAAGAGGCAATTTTTTTCTGCCAAAAGGGCACCTCATCCTGAATGCAATAACAGCACAGACCCTGTGGTACAAAGGAATCTCAGAAGAGGTGTCCATCCCTGTTTAAAGGAATGTCTATATAAAACGTGTCTGGAACTGTTTTAATTTAAATATTTTAGCACAAAATTGGCAGCAATAGAGGCAAAACCAGATCGCATTTATATGTATTTCTCTCACACCTTTTGAGTGCATCAGAATATGATGTGATACTGACACTTTCAGAGGAGCATGTCTGTCAGAGTGGTTTTCCTGTCAAGCAGAGAAGACTAAGTAAGAGAAATATCATAGAAAGACAGAATCACCAGAAGAGTAATGCAGGAAGGGACCACAGGGATTCATCTGGTCAACCTCTCTGCTCAAGCAGGGTCACCCTCAAGCACATTGCACAGAATTGCATCCGGGTGGTCCTTTAAAAACTCCAGTGAAAGAGATTCCACAGTCTGTCTGGGCAAAATATTCCAGTGTGTGTTCACCCACAAAGGAAACTTCTTCCTCATATTCAGGTCGAACTTCCTGTGCATCAGTTGTTCTTCATAACTATTTTCAGAATCTCTTGAAATGAAAGAATGAAAGTATTTTACTTGTCTTTTTTTTTTTTTCTTCAAGTCCATACCATTCCTGAAGTGTATATAAAAAAAAATTGGCATTATAAGGATAATGTGTGTGTTCACAAATCTGTGAACTTAAATGACCTGCATAAACCCACTGACTATTTAAAGTTCTAGGAGAAGGTTTTGAAAAGAATTACAGTAGTTAAAGTAGGGCAAAAGAGTTAATATCTGAAACATAGCCAATCTGCCTGTGAAAGTCCTGGTGCTTAAAATGCATGATAACTTAAAGGTATACAGATGAAGCAACTCACTAATTGTCAAGAAATTATCTCACTCACTATCTAAAAAGGAGAAAATTATTTTCAGGTATACAAACTACTATAACATTTCCAGTTTGTGGCAGACCTGACCAGCACACAGAGTGAAAAAAGGAGCAATCACTTTTCTCCACAAGTCAACAAAGTACTTACAATTTGTTTGAGGAGAAGCTAAATCCTGTATTTAGAAGTGCAGGACCAAGCATCTGGACAGATTCTGGTGATTTGCATAAAACACATAAAGCATTTTTAGTGGTTTGAAAGGGTTTTGATAAAAGGAGGATATCATCAGCATTTTATGTTACTTAAAATTTCTGTTCAAGAATATATTTGATTCATCTCTGTATATTAATATAAAATCCTGTGTTTGTACAAATGTACTTTTTTTTCCCCAAGAATGAAAAAAATGATATTTAAGTTCTGCTTGATGACAAGAGGACAGTAACTTTATTACAGCTGATCAGAAAAACATCTCTCAGGGCAGTATTCCTGAAAGATTTACTTCATTTGATATATCACTTCTTTATTTATAGAAATAAATTCTGATCATATAAGTTGAGTGACAGTACTGATTTTGAAATTGTTTATTATTTTGGACAAACACTATAATAAAGCAGTACAGCAATCTTTACTGTGTTCATAAGACAAGTCTGTTAGTGTGTAGAACAAAATAGCACCTATGGGAAATTAAAAGTGTGGCTAAAAGGAGAAATTTTCGCTAAAAATAAGGCTCTCCTTAATTGGGGGAAGCTTTTCAGGATACCTAACATTAGAAAAATTTTGTTTTTATTGAAGTGAGAGTCACAATGACTTTAAAATTATTTCAACCTTGTGAGATAGGACACTAGTCCAGATGATGTGTTCAAATACCATATGACGTAAATACAGTTTTTTATGCCTCCTGAGAGTATCTAGAGTTTCACACTCCCTTATTTTGATTCTTGCACATCCTTCCTGGCTATTCCTTTGTTTTTCAGTCTAGAAGTGAACCTTTTCTTTGAAAGGCCTGTGTTGAGATGCTCACTTTTATATTGAAGTGCAGGCAGTTTAACCCATTATAAACATGAACCAGAAACAGACTTGGAGGTTGCTAAAACACTTTACATCAACCCCACCATCCCAAACCCTGATAGTTTGAGAGTGAGAACCAAATGACCCTGCTGAAATCTTTACTTCCTTTCATTAAGAGGGTTAAAACCTCTGCTTTTTAATTCTATTCTGCACAGTACAAACTGCAAGAAAGAATCTCAACTCACACACTTGAGAAGCATCCCATTATTTCTGTGGTTGTTTTGAGAGGGGAGGTTATATAAAACACACTCCTTTTCAGTGCAGAAATGAAGAAAAAAAATTTTATATTTTTCTTAATCATCTCAGTATGAATAATAACAAAAGTTAGATTAAATGGAGGGATGTGGAGAAAGAAGAAGGGGAATAAAAACTGAAAAGTAGTTTTTCAATTCCAGTTATGCATGTTTCAGAAACTTAGCTTCAAGGGAAAATAAAATAAACTAATCATTAGCGTTTTTCAAAATCTCACATGGCAAACTTTCCTGGATAATATTGTTAACAATGCTGATCTCTCTTTTCTACTGGGGATGAAAACAGGTATGACCCAGCCCAGGGTAATTTTAACTAAAGGGCACCACTTGAGAATTCACTTAATAATCTCAGTCTCAAGTCCTTCAGCCAACACCAGTCACCTTGTAATGAGTATTCGCTTCACAATAATCTCCCTTTTCCCGAAAAATGGTATAAATGGAATTACAACACAATTGCCTCCTTTTATCTGATGAATGTGAAGCAGCAATATTGTGTTAGCAGGCCTTTTTGGAAGATATATTGGACTTTAATAAAATTTGATCAATGCATTTAAGTCAAATTGAATTATATGTAAGTGGATAGGGTTGACATATGTTTCAATATCTGCGAGTGATACATTATTCTCCAGTGAGCATAAAATTTAATGAAATATAAATACCCATTAATCCTCATGTTTCAACCAATCAGTCACCGTTGCTCCTGCCTGCTGTTAGCAGAAGCAGGCCCAGAAACTCATCTGTTTTATCTAAGCAGGAGCTCCAAACTGGAAAGACATCAGAAAGGTTGGGGAAGTGGGAAGGCACAGAATAGGGAAAAATGTGCCAGCACTTTTATTGTTCCATGCTTTCCAAAATATAACAATGTAGCGCCCAATTCTTGCTTTTAATCAGAGTCTAAATATGAAAGCATTAATTTGTTACCTTTCAAATTGGTATTCCAAGAGAAAACATATTCTTAAACATTTTGATTTTTTTTTAAAATTAAATCCTTGTCACATACCTTCAGTTGTTTTTTAATAGTTGACACATTATGGCATATTTTGCATATTTTGCAAAGATAATCTGAAAGAATAATTAATTCCACAGACCAAGAACACCTTCTCCTGCAATCATCAGTAGTACAAGCAATCCAAACAAGGTAAACTTTGAGAACTGTACTACTGAAAGCATGAGACAGTGTACTGCAGTGTAAATAACAAACAATTTTGACAGTCAATTACCACATTTTATAGAATATTTCCATATATACAGTTGTAGTTCAAAATAATTTTTTAACTTTGGAAGAAAAAGACAAACAGATTGGTAGTAAAATGCACGAACTCAAAAAAAAATCACATAGTCTTAACTCTGACTTTTCAGATGATAGTTTTGTCAGTAAAATCAGAAAAATTAAATAAACATGCATAGAAGCATAATTTTGAGGTAAGTACCAAACCCAATCTTTTCCCAGAATAATTATGTATTAGATTCAACAAAATTCTATGTAAAGTGAATTTCAGAGTGACCAGTTTAATTTCAGGACTGTATATCTATCTGTAGGAATATACCTGTGATGTAGGAATATCTCCTGTGATACAGGATGATATGGCCTCCTATACCACAGGCTGTGTGTGAGGGGAGGAGCTGTAGATTCCTTGGCTGAGTTTTCTGAATTTGGTATGAACAGTATTTTGCCACAACCCCTACTTTTGTTTTTGCAAAGAACATGTGAACAAACCAAATCAGTCTGATGAAAAATATATTAGCCAATTCTTATGAATCAAACGTTCTCTTCTCAGACTTAAGGAATTAAATCACAGAATTTGTCCAAATATGAGTTGTATGACTTTCTCTAACATTCTCTATAGTGTTATCCTTTTTTAAATTATTGACCTGGTAATAATTTACTTTTGACTATTGCAGTGTGTATTTCATCTAAAAAGAGCCTATCTTGTACAGAGAGATGTGGTGTATTATTGCCTTGCATTACTCTTGTAATCAAGGTATTGTACTTTTAAACTATCTGCTATTCAGAGACTTCTATCATGCAGAGTTGTCCATGCTTGGGCCATTTGCCCTTCCTCCCACTCTGAAAGCCTGCATGCAACTAGAAAAATCTGTCATTTCTGCAATGCTGCATAGGAATGTTCCTGCCACAGGGAACCCTCAAAATGGCTTTGAAATGATGATGTTCTGCTAGAAAACCACAGAGCATTCAGAAGCCTGAAGATCAATTTGCCATCTTGCTATAGCTTGTTTCCTGTATTTGAGCTATAATAGGGATGAAAAAGTGAAATAAGGCAATACTAAAAGGAATAAAGGATTGAGGTAAATAACACTTTGGAATTTCTAGTTTGCCCTCTCATTTTAGGTAAATATAGCACATAATGCAGGAGTGAGAATATCTTTCATAGCATGTGAGGATAAATATGTTGCACATTGTACTGATAAAATTTTGATGTGTCATCATGATAATTTTGGGAGACAAGTTGGGCATGTTAAAATTTTGGTCCTTGTAGCAGAACATCCTGGAATATCACAGTACTTGAATGACTGATATTTTCAGCAATTCAATTGTTTAAAAACTTATTTAAAACACATAAACTGAAGTACAAGAAATATTTGGCACCAAATATTTGATTTGCATCAAATCGCATGGATAAGTATTTAGAGAAACAAGATGAAGGAAAATTTCTCTACTGCAGAGACTCAAGAGGAGTGATTACCTGTATTTCTTGCCAAGTTTGAAGATCTCTCTCTCCAACTTTTGCATCCTACAGGGTCTAGATATCAAATGCCAGACTGTGGCTATAGTCATAAGACGGTTGTTTTCAGAATTATGTGGTCAAACAATGATTGAGGATGACGTGTTTCAAGTGAATATGTTTCAAAATATAGCTAACATAGCTGTAGAAGAGTTATAAGAATAACTAAGGATGAGTCAGCTCTTTTGGAAGCTCTCTGTCTCTTCCAGTATAAGACTGCTATGAGCTGAGGCCCACAGCTGGTGAGTTTTTCCAAACTCACGGATGGTTTTGCATGGCCTTGAGCATTGGGTGCTCAGATCAGCACAGCACAGCTTCAAACACAGCTGTGCCACAAAATGACCACCTGGCTGTATTTGTCATTGTCCTCCTTTTCCTTGCTGATGCATCTGCTCCTGACTGTAAGGTGACCACACTGGGAAGGTCTTGAACACCGATTTTTATTATAAGCTTGTTTCTTTCAGGTTTCTGCAATTTTAGCCTTTTGAGAAATGTATCCATTGTCTCTATTCTTTTTACTGAGCAGGTTATACCTTACATGTGATTACAACCTTGATGAAATATCCTCAGAGAAATCTAGACAAATTTGGGATACCATTGCAAAGATTCTATGATTTTGGTAGACCCTTGAAATGTACAGTTGCATTGCAGTTTTTGTTACTAAATCAAAGCCTGTGAGGGGAGTGCACAGAGATACATATAGAGACTTATTATTGCTCCTTTTAAACATTCAACACTCTCAGGTAGAAAATTGCAAAAGATGACCTGGATATTAATTGTAACAGAGAGAATACCCTGGTTAGACCAAGACACATTGCTGGGCTGAATACTGACTTTTGATTAATGTTATTCCTCTCATTTCTGTGCCAGCAATCACAAGAACCCCATACAAAGTGTTTGCTACTGACTGTAGTGTAACTGTTAATATGGACTTTGTGACATGTCAGTGAAGCAGTGAAACACATCTATGAAATTCAATGTTTTAGAGGTTTCATTTTAGTTCTCAGTGTGTTTTATATGAAAGTTATGCTGCCATTTCTGCAGTGTGAAATGTGAATGAATAGAAGTTAGCTAAATGGTGATTCTTTCTAGTAAAAGGCAATTATCAGAAGGATTAAAAAGCTGTCTTAAGATGTGGTGTGCTTAACTGCAAAGCATGTTCTAGCTAAAACCAGTGCCACTTTAAGCTTTAACTTAGAAGCAGCCAAAGTTCTCTAATGAAGTATTAAAAGCTATTATGCAATCAGTTTTCTTTTCAAAAAGTTCTTTTGCATACTTAAAAAAAAGGCAAAGAATATCACTAGATTTTACTCTAGAAAGGGCAAAAAGACTGCATGTGAAAGTATTCAGAGACATGTAAATATGAGGATAATTTTAATGACAAAATGGAACTTTCTAGGCAAGGCAATGGTCATCAATTTCTAGCATGATGAGGAAGTAAAATACAACAAAGAAAAATTAAATTACCATGGTAAACCAGATCAACACCCTTTAAAGACAATAAGTATTTTTCTACTGTTAAGGAAACACTTTAAATCAGAGCCAGAGAAGGAAAATATATGTAAATCAGAATATACATAACCAGAATATAACTGTAAGAACAATCTTATTAATTATAGAAAAGTTCTTAAAGGAAAATTAAGGAGATTTTTAAAACCAGTAGGGGTTTTAAAAAGATTTAGGGGGGAAGATTTATCTGTTAAACTTAGATGCCTCTGAGCTGGAATTAGATTCAGAGGCACTTTTCTTTTGCATTGTCTTTAGTTATACTAATCTCCTACTAAATGCTGGGGGAATAGAATCTGTCTTTCATGATTTTTTAAAAAAATATTTTCTTGAAATGTATCTCTGTAGGCAGCACCCCAATGGTAGAACTCATAATAATGAAAGGCATGTGGTACAGCTTCCTCCACCAATAACCATGGAATGTTATCTGGGTAACAATATCCAAACTTTTGACAGCAGTTCCTGCAGAGTTGTCTGATTTACTGGCCCAGTGGATTTTCCCTTTCTACAGATTGCACTTGCAAACTAAAGGCTGTAGTCAAAATTAAATTGCAAGAGAAGTGGAAATCACTGGATAAACTGTCAGCTGCAATAGAACACAAATGGAAGGTCAAGCAGAAACACATTTGTCTACACAGTGTGACAGACCTCTGAAACTTACTTGAGTTTTGGGCAGATGGTTAAAATATGACAATTGTCATTCTAAACATATAGAAAATATATTTTTCATTATCTCCTCACAGCTATAATCACTCATTTTTTTAATAGTAACATGAGCATCACTACTATTGCCACAGTCAAAATAAACTCAATGCTAACAGTTTATGTACCTTTTTACCAAAAATTTGCTCTACGTGTTGTGCTCAGATCTTGGGGGACTATGACCCACAGGTGAGGACACTGCCCTGCCTATACTATGGTCACCTCAGCTCCTGGCTCATTCTCTTCTGAAACAATCCCACTCCTGTTGCTTGTGGAAAATTTCATCTAGACACTGCCTACCCAGTAGATTTAGTTGCTAATCTCTTGCAAAATAGTGGGAATTCTCTGTGGAAATAGACTGTTCTCTCAGAAGAGGTTTGCTCACACTGTGGTGAATTTTGGGGATGGGGAGTATATGCATGTTTAAAATCAGAGAGCAAGTTCTAGCACTGGCTTAAGCAACCCTGAGACTGTGGTCCTTTGTGAGATGGGTGTGACTGTTCTCATAGATAACTGATGTGGTAGGAATCCACAGATGTAGGTGAAGCAGACGGACACCTTTACTAGAGGCAGTGTTTGAAACAAATGAGTTACACATACAGAGTAAACTTGACCCAAAGACAATGAACCCTCTGTTGTTTAGGGTACTTACTTGTGACAAAAGAAAGCGAATTTCACAGCACTAGACTCGTTCAAGGAAAGCAGTGCTTGAAGATTTGAATATGGATATGTTGGCTATATGGTGGGATGGAGATTGGGGTTCTTCTTTGGGGTTTTTTTGCACAAAATGTAAAGGTCATGAGCTCAATTTGTTGAATTATTTTGCAATCCTGAAAATTCAGTGGAGCATAATAGCTTTCTTGCCCAACTTTAAGTCCTTAATTACCTTGGCCTTGAAATTACAGGTGTGGAAACACCTAATTAGTCTGAAAAATCAGTGCCTGTATAGTACCTCTGTAGACACCAATCATACATTGCTTAATCATAAGCCTGCATTTTCTTCTACAGTACACATAATTAAGATTCAACTAACTGAATAGAGACTGAGAGTTTGTTTTTATTTTCATACAAGCCAATGGTAAGCATCCAATAATGAGCCTTAGCCACCAAAATCAAGAAATAATTTCTTTTCCGAGTAAGATATGAAGAGTGAGGTCCCTATTAAGTTTCATATACAAAAATTGTCTTCTTGGTCATCCAACTTTTCGATTAATTACTTAAAAAAGACCTAGACTATAGCCATGGGCTATGCAAATATGTCTTGCTTCAATCCCTGGTCTTGTTTTCTCATTCTTCCTTAGATCCCCTGGCTAGTATCTTGTTGAGTTTCTTCTGAAGATTATAATGGTAGTTATGGTTGGAATAGTCCTTTCAAAAATTAAGTAAAGGCTGGTTCAAGTTAATGTTCAATATTAAAGAAAAAAAAGCCATAGTAATATGTAAAATTAGAGTTAAATAATAGAATGATAAGCAAACTGATCTAAAAAAGTAACTGGTTTGCTGCATTTCTCTCTCTCTCTGACAGTATATCTTTCTGCATTGTTTCTCCTGAAAAGAAATGTTAGGGATGTAAATCTTTACAGTAGCTGGCTTCCCCCACATATTTGCAACTGCCAGGGCAATAAATTTTAAGCAAAGAAATGTACTGATGGATTGAAAGATAAAGAGACTTGATTTATACTGTCAAACTCTTTAATGTTATGGCTTGGCAGCATTACCACATTGATAAATTTAAGAAAAATCTGGCTTTATAATAAGAATGAGTTGATTTAATATCACCTAGAACTACCTCACCTAGAATATACATCAATGTTAGTTCATACATTACTATTGAGAATGGACAAATAAAGAGAACTCCCATAGATATCTTACACTATATTGTATATTTTACATTATATATTATATTTTACTGCATCACAAGCACATACTAAAAAAACTGGAAATTTTTGGCAGAAGTGTAGGAAAGAAAAGGTATCAACAAATGCCAATTTCAAAGGAGTAGACTCCTTAAATCTACTGCCCTCTGTATAGGTACTGCGGAGCACTTGTGTCCCCCACCTTGTTCATATTTCTACCTTTTACTGGGTGCTGTCAAATGCTTCATACTGTTAAAATACTGCTGTACTGTACCACTGTAAAGATATAATTAAACTTATAATATTTTTTATATTAGTAATGAATTGGGTAAGTATGATACTGTGAGAACTGGAGTAACCTTCTATAGCCTATGAATATTTTTATGAGTGCATGATGTCAAGTAGGTTTGCTGTAATTTTACAGGAGTAAGAATTTTGGTTGATAAAAGATGACCATTAGGTGGAATGTCTGTGGAATTAGGACACTTTTGAATTAGTACCACACAACAGTCTGAAAAGAATTTGCATGATGTAGCTTCAATAATGCAAACATAAAATGGTGCAACATGATGGAACAAAGGATTCCAAAAATTACCTGTCAGCACGGAAGTGAAAGTAGTATGTTTCAGCTGGGATTCTAAGGGATTATTTCTCACAAATAGGTTATTTTAGCATCTGCAATTAAATACAAATTAAAAATGTGGATAAACCTTACATACAACATGCACTGGTAGACAGGAGACCATAGGCAGTGATTCAGACATCCAGCTTATTCGATGATGAATGGACATATTCAGTTCATTGGTCCATTCATACAAAAATGTGCTTTAACACAGAGTCAGACATCTATACTGCTTTAAAAAGTATTTTCTACCTGAACAAAGGTTTTCTTCCAGAACAGGCTGAAAAAATTTTGGTTTTCTAGCAGAAAAAGAAGGCCATTGTGAACACCAAGTGTGTCAAAAGATGGTAAGATGACATTTAAATAGCCTGGCAGAGTAGTCGCAATAGAAAATAATGACTCCTCTGGATAGCATAATCATGATATTGACAGTGAATCACCAGATATATAGATGGAATCCACCATAGGGGGAATAAGTATTAGCGACCCTTGAAAAAAATAAAAAACTCACCACACAATTAAAGAAAAGTTTACATGGAAAGATTTAAATACTTTAAAATGTTTACCATGTTAAAGAATGTCAGAGTTTGGATCTTGGTTTTTTTTTTTTTTTTTT
>VZTZ01022894.1:178306-213233 GCA_013400955.1 Drymodes brunneopygia | reverse complement strand
CCATAGTTGTTATTATTTGTTAGCTTTATTTTAGATATTAGTAAAGAACCGTTATTCCTATTCCCATATCTTTGCCTAAGAGCCTCTTGATTTTAAATTTATAATAATTCAGAGGGAAAGGGGTTGCAGTTTTTCCATTCCAAGAAAGGCTCCTGCCTTCCCTAGCAGACACCTATCTTTTAAACCAAGACACTAGACACCACTGTAAAATCTTAATTCAGCCCACAAAGCAATATAAGGCCACAAGCACAACTTCAGACAAATAATATGAGGAAAAAAATGGGGTTTTTCCGTCAAACCATAACTAGTAGTGATTTCTGCATCTCATAAGCTCCACAATACATGGGACTTTTTGCATGAAAATATCTCCAAATACCTTCATGTATTTTCTTAGCAATTACACATTGCCCAGGTTTGACACATACATATGTAAGCTCCATCTCATATTCAAATTGAGACTGGATGTTCTGTGGAATGAATTGTTCGTGGAAACCCTGATTCTTGGAAAATCAAATAATTGCGGAAGATGTCTAATCTCTGCTCCTTTAAAATATAGGAAAGTACATCAAGTTTAAGTGCTGCTCCTTCCAAACATGTTATTATTCCAAACAATATATAGCTTAGCCAAAATAAGAGGAACCATTTCAATATTTTATCTTTCTCTCAGATGAGATATTGGATATTTTCCAGGTTTGAAAGATATTACATAAAAAGTTTGACTTTTCTTTGAAATTATTAAAGGTAATAATTATCAGTTTAAATTTCCTTAAAAGGCTCTTTCTGGATGCCTGGAATAAACCTAAACTGTTTATCCACAGACCTCACATCAACATCAAAATTCACTTTTTGTATCTTCGGAGCTAGGGTTTCTATATGAGAAAATTATTGGATAATGTAATAAACCACTAGAGAAATGTGCTTCCATATTTTAGGCTCTGATCCTCACAAAATGGAGTACCTTGGCGAGATATATTTCCACATAAATTTGACAATTATACGTGCCAAAAGACTTCATTAATCTATATAAACTGAAGTTTTTAGACAAAAACATTTCTGTCCTTGTATCAAACAACATTGAAAATTTTTCTATGCTTTACTGACAACAGTAAATGACAGAGTCTGTGCCCATACATATAATGGCAAAGTACAATCTTCCTAAAAGCTAACAGAATGATTATATTTACCTTTGAAGAATATTATAAGCTACAGTAAAATATTTAATTATAGCAAATCTAATGTTATACTTTCAAAAATTTTTGTTGGATCTTTTTCCTTAATATACAATTTTCCATGGAATTGCAATAGATACGTTGTTTGTCAATAATGTTATGTTTAAGATTAAATTTACTTTCTTTATATATATGATTTATATAGGACTTAATTCTTGCTCGCTTAATGAAGTTGGGTAATAGCTTTACAAATATTTCCATTGTAATAGAGCACCTTGTATTACAACCCTCTTAAAATGAGTAATGACTACACAGTATGTAATTAACAAAATATTATCTTATATTTTAACATTTATCTTTTAATATCATAATTAATTAATTTTTAATGCAACATTTACATTAATATTTTTATCTTCCTCATGGTTCTTTTGTCAGGGATTAGGCTTGCAATTGTTCTTTGGTGTGTGCTTGCAAACTTCAGGCTAAATTTTGCAATCCTTTATTCATGACCGTGAGCACTTTCTCAGGTAGTCTCATCAATGCTAATTTTCCTGCGACCAAGTGCCTTGATCACCCGCTTATCCATTTTCCTTCAAGCACATTGGTGCTATACACTAACACCCACAATTTTCTCCTCATTTAAATCCCTCCTTAAAAGCTACCGCTTTTGTAATGACTACAAATCGCTCCAGTCTTACCCTGGTTACTCAAGTGGCAAGTTGGTTTCTGCCTTGCTGCTAGACTCTATTTGTCCTGTTGCTTCATTCCCCAGCTTACCCAGCTTAGCATGCAGGACAAGCCCAGAGATGCTTTACATCTTACCCTGGGCATGCTCATGGCCTTCACTGGTTTTTAGAAAGGATGTCCATTGGTTTGCCTAGTTTTAATTTGCTTCTACTGAGGCAGACATCTCAGGACCACCTTGACACAAAAAGTGATGCTTTACCTACTGGGTGAAGTTCTGAAATTAAGCTGTAATATGCAAAAAAGTCTCTCAGTGAAAGGGATTTTTCATTTTCTCATATCAGCAGTCCAGTGTTAAGCTTTTTTGTTGTAAGAGTTGAGTTTTTCAAAAGTGTCTGAGGTCAGATTTCTACCATAGAAAATGCAATCTGAACAGCTAAAGTTTGGCAACTTAAAAACAACAGACAAGAACTTTAGAATGAAAAATGGTAGGCTGCTTTAAAGTGTAGGATTTGCTACCAGAAAAACAATTACCAGAAAAAGAAAATTCTAAATATGTAAAGTGATGCAAGTTATATGGCACCCAACCATGGATTCTATTGCAAAAAATAGGCACAGCCTTATTTATCACAAGCGTCTGCAAAAACTTTGATCAAACATCTAGGTGCATTCCACTTTCACAGTATCAGGAGAAAGGAAGTAAAACAAAATCCAGGGAAGGTGGATAAATTAAGCATGCAGTTACTTCTGTGATGGAGTAAATGTGAAGTACCTATTGGCATTTCAAAAATTTGCAAGTTCTCTATGCTCAAAGGGAGGCTTTGAGAAAAGTGAAAAAAGAACAAAAAGCAACAGAAGGTTTTTTTATCTGATTCAGAATACAATAATAAAACCATATCACCCCAGTTAAAGCTGTCTGTGGAATTTTTTTGCAGTGGATCCTTAGTTATCAGAATAAAAAAAAGGGCTACCAAAGGATCTGACAATACAAAGGTATTTTGTTGAACCTGTTTTTTTTGAGAGTATTTGGCTTGAGAATACACACCGAATCTGTAAGTGTGCACTTTTATCCAAAAAGGACTTCTTAGCAGTGAGGTTACACAAGCTAATGGGTACTTTGCTTAGTTTTTGAATTGGAGTTGGGTTTATCACTTTATTGCTAGCTATTCTGAATTCGAGTTATGGAAGTTGAATGATTAATTTATCTGCCACCTTTATTAGCAATATTATAGATTAATTAGGTCCACAGTGACCTGATTAATTTATAAAACCTTTAACATAAAAGGCTTGTTCATTTTTCTTCAGAAAGGCAGTATGATATTTGCAATTTTGCTAATATGTCACATAAACTTTCCTTTCAAGTTTCTGATTAAATCTTAAATTAATGGCAACTTTTGAAGGAAAGAAATACATTTACCTGTACCATGGAAGATTCAGTTTGGTTGATTGAGACCAAATGAAACATGCTGCACGAAGTGTTTTTTTCCATTTGACTCAGTAGCACGAGATCTCAACTGTGTGTTTCATTCCATCAGACAAAAAAAAAGGCTCTTAACATGCCAAGCTGCATTTCAAAGACAAACTAGTAAATAGCATTAAACATATACAGTGTCAGATAGGTCACAGAGGAAAAAACAGATTAACCTAAGTATCTTGCATTAATAATTGCATTTTGGCTGCAGTCAAGATTAATTTTATCTACAGTCACAAGAACGGACATTTTTTCCTTTTCTCTTTTAGTTGTAAAAGGAGGTCATGTAGCCATCATTAGCTTATCTTGTTTGCTATCTGTTCCAGGATGATCATAACTGGTGATTGTTTTTGTAACCAATTTGCTAGTGCTAATAACATAGGGTTTACATATAACTCAGAATAAATCCTGCAAATTAGAATGATAACTATTTCACTCAGTAAAAAAAAATAATGAGATGACCTTGTTTTTAAAACCTTCTTATGTGGCTTTAGTTTGCTTATTCAGCCATGTCTTCATTAATACATATAACAATCATTTTATATCTATCTATGCCCAGGAGTGTGTAAGGCCTCTTTCAAATGCCTCCAAAGTTCAAATCTGGGGCCATTTTTACCCAGGTCTTCTTAGAGTGAATCTTCTTGGCAAGCAGTGAACTACAATTAGATACTCTGAAACGTGCACCCCTTCCTGGTTCCTGTTGCATGCAGCTATTTGTTTGTTACCTTTAATATGTAAGGTTGTTAATTCTGGCAGAACAAATTGGCTCAGAAAGCTAAAGGTGTGAACGTGGATACATTATACTTAATGCCTATATGATTTGTGAGGGCTTCAAAGTTCTAGAAATAACTTAGCTCATTTTCATTGCAAATACTGACTCTTAAAAGTTTCTTGGACCTTTTACTACACCTACAGAAGGGAACAAACGTAGATTATTTAGTGATAACAAACTAAAATTACTGAGTAAACACTTTTATTTTACGATCTATTCCAGTTGCTGTAAATTTCAGCACCTTCATAAAGACACTGATTAATTCTAAGATGCTTTTTAGATTACATTAAAAGATGGTACATTTTGGAGGAAAGAAGCAAGAGCTATAGAGGAAGTTATTAGCTGAGAGGGCTTAGAAGCTTTTGGTTTCCATTCAAGACAATTAAGAAAATTTACTCAAAAGGTGAGTGAGAACAATGGCAAAGATTTCAAATTCTGACTCTGGTGCGTTCTCACACCTTTTGTGCCTGAAGAGAATCACAGAATCACTTAGGCTGAAAATATCTCAAAAATCCAGCCATGAACTCAGCACTGCCAAGTCCACCACTAAATCATGTCCCTAAATGTCTTAAGTAGCTGCAGGGGTGATGGCTCACACACCTCAATAGCTGGTTCCAGTGCCTGACAAACCTTTAGGTGAAGAATTTTTTCCTAATATCCAATCTAAAACTCCCCTGGCACAACCTGAGGCCATTTCCTCTGATCCTGACTTTTGTCACCTGGGGACAAGAGGCTGACCCCCACCTGGCTACAGCCTCCTTTCGGGTGGTTGTACAGAGTGATAAGGTCACTCCTGAGATTCCTTTTCTCCACACTAAACAACCCCAGGTCCTTCAGCCTCCCCTCATGAGACTTATGCTCCAGACTTTTCATGAACTTCATTCTCACTTTTCTCATGGAAAAAAAATTGAACTAATCCCCAACAACAGCAACAACACAAAAATCACTAAACTAAATTTCTTTTCTGAAGACAAAGAGAAGAGTAACCTTCTGGGGAAAAAAAAAAGCTCCAAACAAAAGTCAATCAAGAAACATAAAAAATCAGGACTGAAGGAAGGACAGGAACATCTGTTTTATTTAGGAAAATTTTGACATCTGGTTAGATCAGATGACATAGTTTTCTAAGTCTCTCTCTCTTACCCCGTTCTGCTCACCACATTTTAGGATTCTTTAGCCCATCCTCCCTACTTTGCCATATTCAAATTATGCTGTAGACCCCGTACTTTGGGAAGGCTGAATCTTCTTGCCACCTTTGCTGAACCCTTGCATGCAAGGAGCTGACCTGCACTTTAATTCCCTAGGACAACTTGTGAGCATCATGGTTTGCTAACAAATGTCAGGGGTAGATTCTGTTTGGGTTGTCTTCTGGTGGCTGTTCCCTCATCCTGTTCCCCATGCCCTGCTGTGTTGTTTGCTCCTGTAGGCCCCACCACTGTGCTGCAATATTTGGCTGCCTCAGTGTTTCTCATGTGTGGGCCAGGGCTCTGTTCCCTACTGAGAGATCTCCTCTTCTGCCTATGCTCTCAGTCTGTGCAGCTTGGGCTCCACTGCTGTGTGGAGCTAAACACAATCATCCATCCTTGTATCACTGAGGCAGCTAAGTACTCTTCCTAGCACAGATAGTTCTGATTCTGCATGCCTTGAAAACTTCACTACAGCTTCTCATTAAAACTATGAGCTTTTATTACTACCATGAACACATATGGAAGTAAAGAGTGGAAGTTTTTCACGACTCGTAAGAATTGAACTATTGGCCAGGACAAATCTGGTTTTCCCTGTGAACTAACAATGTTGATTTGTTCCAGTCTTTGCAGGATCCACTTCTAAGTAATCTGTCACGATAAAAGAAAAATTTTGCAGGAGATTTAACACTGGCCAGGATTTGAAGAGAAAATAAGTAAAAAAAGAAAGAATTCTAATCTTACTCGTAATATTTTTTCTCACTACAGAGACTTCTTTTTCTTATTTTCTAAGTAGAATCTGTAACAAAGGTTCAGAAATGGTTCAATGTAAAAAATGTCAGTGCTTTTAAGTTTCTGCTCAGTTCTATTTTACACAGGCATAGAAGCTAATTACAAACAGTTTTCTTTATTTTTCTAGTAACACTAGCATCTTCAGACAACTGACATATGTAAAGAGTGAGACATACATAAGTCTAATGAAGCCTACAGACACATCCTATAGACTCATCTTTATCCTTGTCATCCACTCCCCACAGTAACCTTAGTGTTCTTCATTGCATTTTCTGTTGTATCTCAAATGGGGAGAAGAAGGTATGTACTGCTGGTACTCCAGTCTCAGTGTAAGATATTACCTTTATGAAAATATAGACTGATGATTGAAGAGCCACTGTCAATTTCCATTTGAAATGCAAATTTTCGCTTAGTCGTACAGTTATAGGAATTATTTTCCAATCCAGTAAATGTCACTGATTAAAAAAAGTACACACAAACAATGAGAAAATAACCAATTTATCCTTAATATTTTCATGCAGTTGCCTGATACAAAAAGGCAAATTGCAGTGAGACGATATAACAAACAGTTTGGAACCTATTTCAAATCCTTTTGCTAGCCATATGGACTAAAATCTTTAGGTAATTTTATTTATTAATTTATTTTATTAATTTATTTATTAACCTAGAAAAGTAGCCAAGAAAATTAGTTTGTAGGAGCCAGACTTTAGAACTATTTTAGAAACAAATCCTTGATTAAGATTTGTCAAGTCTGCATAACATCATTCAAAAAGGTTTGTTATGTGCATAAGAGACCTTATGAGCTTTTCAAAGTTTATCAGATTATGTTTTGGGATTGCAAATACCTAAAAAATTATGATAATTGTGGGCTGAAGTTCAACAAATAAACATATTTCTGTTGTTGCTTTAGAAAAGACAATGCTACTTACTCCCACTTGAAATAAAGTTCATAAATGAATAGGTGATTTATTTTACTGGCTTATTCATGTTCTCAACATGTTGGACTTTCGAAAATAGTCAAATATAGTGTGGGTTTTTTTTCCCCAGGAACACATCCTTGGCTAACACCATGTCTCAAATCAGAGTAAAATGGACACATTATTAATAAAAAATTACAGGGAATGTTTCAGAAGAGTATGTACAACATATATTTTAATCTTGAAAAATGCAGGATTCCCTCCCTTTTGGCCTCTGCCAAATCTCCTCCCCACTATATTATGAGTGATGCCCCACCCTAGGTAACACCAAGGTCAGGCACAGTCTTCACCCTGTTTTAGCTTAACAACAAGCTTAGTTCCACTTCTGAAATATCCTTGCCCACATGCAGCTCAGCAGTAGATCATCAGTCAAGGACGTGACATTACTTTCATGTGATTTTAAAAGTAATAGAAAAAATCCTCCTCCTTTAATTACAGATGGCAGAAGGCATTGCTCATGTATAACCAGTCTTCATAAGACCATCAGGACAGAGTGGTTTGGCCTGTGCTACAAGTGCTGAGCAGGTGGATTGACAGGGGAAGGGAAAGTACACTTGGGCTTTAGGCTGCCAAGCAACTCAGGCTGCAAATGCCCCTAATTGTGTTTTGCACTAGAAAGGGGATAACTGCATTTAGGTGCCTGGCCAAAGGGCTCCCTTGAAACTCTGTAGCTTTAAGGGGTGGCAGGAAATCCCCAGCACCTCAGGTGTCTGCTGATGAGCTACCAATGAGCTTGGGTGTCCTGGGAGTGCTCAATACTTAGTAGTACCCGCTCTGGCACTCTCCTGCCACATGTTCTGCATCCCTGAGAGCTGCTTCTGTAAGTCCTCTACAGGCGCAGGAGTGGCAAAGGAAGTGGATAGCAAGGTTAAGAAGATTGAATGGTTACTCACAAGAGGTAGTCTGGTTTGTTTGTTGCTTGACTATGTCTCTCATGGGTTTGTTCAACAAAATAGGCCATATTTTGTCGCATATGCATGGAACTTGCTGGAAAATGAAAGTTCTGTCTTTTAAAAATCTCACTGTTTTCTCACTCTTTTGCATTGGAAGGAAAACAAATGTTTCAAAAAGATATAGTTCTCTGTGTAACCGCCTCCATGTAGAGCCATAGGAAGAGCTGCTGTGATAGTGCCACTCCCTCCTAGTCCTTTGACAATTCAACAGGGTGGGATCTGGGGATTGCCTCTTCCAAGGCTGGGTGGGGAATTTTCCCTGTTGCCAGTGGTTTCCTGGTTAGGCCTAGGCATGTTGTTCTGGCAGGCTCTGTCCCTTCAGGCAGGCAGTCTGCTAACTGCATAGGACATCATGCGCAGAAACACAAGAATTTCAATAGCACTGTGGGGTGGTCTTGGGCTTTTTCTCAGCCCTAGCTCCTTAAGGCTTCAGCCTTTTCTTTTTGGCTTTGGATCAGTACCTCAAAACCTGGCTTGGTCAAAGTTTACTCACTAAGTTTAATGATAAAGCTAGAGGGAGATTGATGTGCTCTGAGGTCAAGCGCATAGTGTTATTGTGACCCAGCTCTTACTTCTACTTGTGAGATTTGATATTCTGCAAAACAACAGACCTGATGCACTTTTCATGCATGTTGGAAGGTAAAGAAAGAAGCTTAGTGTATGAGGCAAATCCCATTGGGCATACAGAAGAACCTTCATTTTCTTGTGATGAAAAATTGCCCAAACAGAAAATTAAGCTGCAGTTAACACTAGTTTTCTCTAAATATTCACATACACATTACAATTTTAACAGCAAAAATAATGTTTAAGTATTTTAGGTATTTTTGTTTAAGTATTTATTATTTAAGTATTTTTTAAATAAAATTTAAGTATTATTTTACTAGTTTGTTCAGTTAACATATTTCAAAGTTAACTAAAGATGGAAAAATAACAGCAACATGATCACTTTTTGTCTTTCATTTGTATGTTGGTACATGGCAAATCAGGTTAAAAATCACCTAATTGAGAATTGAGTTCAGATTTTCTAACCTTCAGCATTGCAGAATTACTAGACCTTGACTGCTACCACAAATCTGAAATTACCACCTTGCAGGTATGCACGTTTGGCTAACACTTTAAATTAAGTTTCTCAAATAGAGATTTAATTTAGTTTTAAGGGGAGAGTTACTGTATGCTAATTAAACACCAAATCATTCCTAAAAAGGTATTTACTGAGGTTTAACAGCTGTGTAATAGAACATCTATGTAGTTGTTCACCTTACATAAAAAGGCTCTTAATAATCAATGGAATTCAATTAACATTAAAAAGATCATATAGAAGCTCAGTAATTACATGTATAGAATCAGAATTTAAGGCCCACCTTTTAAAGTGCTACTAGCAGTTTAATATTTTCTTATGTGTATTGAAATTTTATGATATGATAATATTTTCTCTCTACTACTTTTCTTCCCAGTAATATAACTTCTCATTCCCTCACATTTACACAGCTTTCCTTTTCCCTCCTTAGACTCAGCTGACTGGTGATCAAGATTTTTCTAAAATTACTCTTTTTCTTTTTGTTGCCAATTCATTTATAAACTTTTAAATTATTATTTAATCTGAATCTAATGTGCTTCTGATTATTTTGGGGGTCTTTTTTTCCTCCCCTAGCTTCAATATTAAGCATAAGGACAAGTTCTAATTCCATGCATCCAGAAGTGTGGTAAAAACTGAAGAATAAGAACACTGTCTGTACAGACATTTGACAGTTTTGGCAATCAGAATCCATCAGTACATTGCAGGTCAAGAAACATCAACTGTTTTCCCCAGGAAAGGAAGTTTTCATGTTCTATTCAGAGATTAAAAACATGTATGCAATCAAAGACTGAAAAGTGTAAAAATCTGATTTTCATTTTGTTTTAAAACAGAAAGCAAACAGGGGCAAGTCTGGTGCAGGTCTGTTCCTTCACATTTGTTTGAGCATTTCTGAATTATTAGGTGGAGTTTGACATGAATGTGAGGTAGAATTGAGATTGCTTTTGAAACAAAGAAAAATAAACACACTTTTGAAGAGTTTTCTTTATATACTCAATAAAATATGGGAACCTAACAGTTCACTGAACTGGGTTGGAAAAATGGGGTTTTGTTCTGTGGGGAATTCCTGTCACCTGTAACTTTGTTTTCACTCTGAATTCGATCAAAATTCTATAAATTTGGAATTCAGGCATTTTGTTCTTCTCTTTATGCTGTCCTAGTAGGTCAGTCATTGTTAACTTTGAAGAGGTAAACAGGGATTGAAGAGTTAGGAAAGCCTGACTGCCAGCTACAGACCTTTCTGTAGAGTGTACCTGAGAGGTGTCTTGGGGATTGGAAGAAGGAAAAGCATGTCATGGCTCTGTGCCTTCCTCTGCTGTTGCTATCATTTGTAGGAAATCCCCTTTATACTAGTTCTTAATGGATTTGAAGAGGAAAACAAAAATATATTTAGTACACTTTTCAGTAATACATCCACCATTGGGGGCTACCTTGGTGACTTACATACAGTATGGTTTTCATCCTCATAGAAGACTAGAAAAGAGCAATGTTCTGCTCTGTGCAGCTGGCTTTTAAGCTCTGTCTGGTATTTAAATACAAAATAATTGTTGAAATGTGAGTGTCAAAAGAGTGAGTGGGAAGACTAATTAATTGCTGTTGGGAGACAGACTTTTATTTTGCATGATGGATTGAAATCTGTGTTGAATGAGTGGACAACTTTAGTGAAATGCAATGTCTCTACAAATTCTTCATCCAGTTCAAGAATGGAGCCCTTCCAAGGGCAGAGAATTTTCAGGACATCAATAGCCAATATTAAAATACTGAATGATTTCTCACTGAACTTGCTCTTTAATGATAAATTTTCAAACAGAGGAATTAAAGGGAAAAAATGAACATTATAAAAGTTGGAAAAGTAAACATAAATCTAATTTCAGTTGCTATAGTGAGAATTGAAATGTGAGTTCTTTTTTTTGACAATGTAGCTGCTGCTTTGATTAAGATTTTATGAAGTATTTCTCTGTATGAATGAAGTCATGCCACCTCTTGAGAACTTTAACAAACAAAAATCAATACAGAACAAACAGGCAGTTTATAATTTAGTAGGGTGCCCACAACACACACAAGCCCAACAGAATAGGGAAATGAACCAGTGTTTAACTGTATATAGCTGTCAATTCTCCAGCTGAGAAGAACTCACCCAGTGACTGTGCTAACAGTCTTGGGTTAATGCTAAAATGCTGAAATCGTCTTCTTTGAGAACTCTGTTTTAAAGGAGAAAAAATGGTGTCTCTGTGTTGGCATTAAGGCTATAAGACCAAATGAAACTGGAATGGAAAAAATGTCAGTTTGGGAAACAACTCCCTTCTCTCTGCTAGCATTGATTTCTGGAGCTGCCTCTGAGTTATATGACTTTTAAAGCCCTAAAACATCTCTGCCACCTCTGGTTTATGTCTGGAGATGGAATTTGAAGAGTAAAGTCCCACAAGAAAGCTTTATTTGAAGCACTTCCAAACCAATCTGGAAAAAAAACATAACTTCAGAGAGTTCAGGATAGCTTTCCATAAACATCAAAACAGTTTTGTTCTGTCTACTGACAACTTACTGCAAGTGATTTGAGGTTAAGTCTTCAACAGTAGTAACTTAGAGAAATACCAGCATCAGACTGTGTGCAATATTTTGGGTGTTGTGCATGAGGAAACAAGAATAAACCCACTGAGGTACATTTCCATCTCAAGTAATCTGTGACATTGGTCTGTGGTCAATTAAAACACATACGCATATGTTGAATTCATTATTTGTAAGAATCATCTTATATGAGTATTTCTGGTTTATATTAAAATATTTTGGACCCAAGCTTAGTTGGGGGTTGATATGAAATGCTGGGAATAAAATAACTAAAAAAGTAAGCACAGAAAGCCTATATGGACTTAGGAAATCACCCATTTTCTTGCTCCTCAGAATATTGAGAATACTAGTAGTGTTGAGGACTGTTTGTTTCCCTATAGACAGAAAAGTTATAGACATAAAAGTTGAAACTGTTACCTTTGCTAAAGATGTCTACATTATCTGTCTATGAATGTTTTAGCAATGTTTAAAACATCATAATCCTAAACTATGCAGGTATAATTTTGTGCAAGAATTTCATGAAGCCATCAGGTCCTTTAACACCTTTCATTTAAGCTGTATAAGTACTTCTTTCCTGCTGCTATTCTGTCCTGGTATTATTTGTCTTCTAAACACAACATTGAATTTAAAGCTTTGTTATCCTCTGTGTTGTCAATTTCCTGTTCCTCTTTTGCTTCTCTTCTCTGTATAATGTGGAACACATGTTTTTGGGTTAACCCTTAAACTCTTGACTTCATCATTATTTCAAAGGAAGGGACATGAGTCTGTTCATGTTGGATAAGGTGGACTTGAGGTTATATGAATTGCCATGAAAGGAAATTTTGATTTTCATTTATAGATTTTTAAAATTCAGAGTCCTAAAATTTTAGCATAGTTGTCTAAAGTGTGCTGAAATGAATAATCTCTTTCTTTCTTTCTCTTGTTTTGGATCATTGTATGCAAATTTCTTGATAAATGTACATTCGGTCTTAAATGGATGGATGGATATAAAATCAGACAAAAGATCAGATTTTAAAGGAATGTAAATTGCTATAATTCCCTTTCATCATGGATTTGCCAAACAATACAGAGTTGCAGCATCTAAGCATATGTCACACTTTTTCCAGTGCCTGTCCCCATGGCTGAAGCACAAAGTCCTACTTAAAGTACAACAGCAGGAATTCATGAAAGCAAGAGAGTTACTGAAATAATTATATAAGTGGAACTAAAGTCAATAAAATTAATAAAACATTTTTCATTAGCATGCTTAAGCCTAACCTTTAAAAATTTCTGCATGAAGAAAAATTAGACCTAAAGTGGAAAAGACAAGTTTTTTATATTTAATATATGCAGAGGTAAGAAATAGAATATTTTAATCCATTGCCCTTTTTAAGCTATTACATACAACTTTATGATGAAATCCTCAAATGTTTGCACCATATCATTTCCTAAAGGGCAATTGCTTTTTCCTATTGTAAGTTTTCTGAATATTACTACAAATCCAGAGTTTGGGGAAAATGATTAGAAGCATTGTTGTATCCTTTGGTTTTTAACTATCTCAATGAATGTTTCAATAAAAACGTGGTAAGATGTGCCCTTACTGACTAACCAAGAAAAGCTTCTTTTTAAGTACCCACAATTGCTCTCTAGAACCCTTAATTAAGCACCTAAATTATTTCTCTCTCAAAAGGGTGAAGCACCTGTGTCCCTGAGACGTCAGCAATATTTGCCTTCTGCCAAGCCCTGTCTTTGGTTTTACCAGTGGAAAGAGAAATCTCTTTGTTGTGTTTGTTTTCACCATGTGTGTGGTAATCAGGAAAAGACCTTAAATACAATTTTTGGCTACACATTAAAATGTATCACTGTATTTCTGGAAAAATATTAATTAATAAAGCTCTTAACTTTCAAACTTAAATACCTAAGCTCCCAACTCTGAATTTTGATAACTTTATAAATATAACCTGACAAAAATATTATTTCAAAACCAGTGGGAGTTACAGTTCTATATATATTTTGAAATCAAGACAGTGTTACTTAAGTGCCTAAAGGTGGATTTAGAAGTCTACCTTTAGGCGTCTGAAATCTGTGGCCACATCTATTTTAAAACATCCGCTAACATCACGAGGAGTAATTCATGCTTATTTGAGGTCTGAATTTAACTTTCTCAGCTTTGGGTTTCCCCTTTTCTTCCCCATCTCCCACAACTTTGTTTAATACCTCAATCCACCTACCTCAGCCCATTTTTAAACAGTATATGAATTTAAAAATAATAGGCAAATTAATGTTAATATCCACTTTTATCTAAGTTCTGTTTCTGTGACTAAATATTGTTTCCTCATAATTTAAGATGAAAGAATTGAGTCTAGATAAAAACAATGACGAAAACACGAATGGTCTTTCCGTGTATTTGTTTATTTTAGGAAATAGTTGAAAAGGGGTATTCTCTTCATCTTTTGTTAAACTTCTGTAATAAAAACTTTGGAGTCTTATATTTTAAAACGAGTTGAACCCTTATTTCAGCTCTTCTGGATAGAAGCCAAGAGGGGTAAGGGTTGGAAAAAAGACCAATGTGTAGGTTAGTTTTTGTAAATATATGTGTATATGGGTGTTATAGTCCATTTCCAACCTATTTAAGGCTTTCCACAACAAAGGAAAACACAGATTTTTTTTTCCTCCTGAAATTGTGTGAAAGAAAAAGAATAAATCCATCAGCATTAAACTCTGCACTTTAATGTTCAGAGCGTTCACTGTGGGTTGGGAAACTTCACTTCCAGTTATTTGTCCTGGTACATTTTCTGTTTTATACACTTTTCAGTATAAAATGTGCCAGAAAACACTGAAGTACATGTTGAAAAAAAAAAAAAAAGATGAGCTTGGTTGCTTAGATGAGAGAAAAGTTTCTAAGATTTGGCTCACAAATGAGTTTAGGCATCTCCCTGCAGTCTTGAGTGAGATGAAGTGCTCTTACAGCCAGTAAGAGATTCCAGAATTTTAGTAAATAAAATTTGTTTTAAGAAAATACAGTTCTTTTATTACTTTTTAACAAACTCCCCCATTCGATCTGTAAAAAAAAACTTCCTTTTGTGTGTGAATCTTGAGGCTCTGCAACAAAATTTCCTTCAAGAACATACAGAAGATATTGGTACAGAATAATACAGACATTGCTACTTTTGTTTTGATGGCCCACATTTCTCCATAATATCTGTGATTTCAACATGATTAAGAATCATTGATTTTTTTCAGCACTCCTCTCCCTTTCTCACTCCTTCCCTACCTCCCTCAAAAATATACTACAGAGTTATTTCATCATATTCCAGGATCAACAATAAAATAGTGATCTGACAGCTATTTTTGCTGATAAAGTTATTATATCTTTAATTATTATGACTTGTTCAAACAAGATGTCCTTAAAATGAACATTTAAATACATTCTTCCTTTCACATGAGTACTGCCAAATAAAATTGTGTTGAATTACACAGTTTCAGTCTTGGCAGAATTATACAAATGTAATCCAATGTATAGCTTTTTATATCATGTGTTAATTTTTTAAAATGACAGTTAAATAATTAAATTGGAATGTTAACAGCAGAGGTTCTTTCTCCTGAGAAAATTACATTGGCATTAATCTCGCTTCTTGCTGATGTTTTACCTACAGTGTTATCGGAGGTCTAAAATCCAAAGCTGAGTAAGGAGCTTTAATTTTAACTTTGTACATTTTAGAGCAATAAAAATTCAAGATGTTCCTCCAAACTTCATCATAATTATGTCACATAACACTGAGATTTTAATAATGCACTTTATTAAATGGCTCAGTGAGTTCTGTACCAGTGTGGAATAGAGTTGCAGACACAATATAAACTTTAATACCATTCTGTCCAATCTTCAGATATTTGAAGCTCTGAAGACCTGGAAAGCTTTGTTTTGTTTTTAATTTTAGGTCACTGTAAAGGAAAATATTGTCCGTCTGTCAAAATTTACATAGTGATGATAAATTTTACCTAGATGATGTAAGGAGCTAAAAATATAAGGCAATTTTTTTAATTTTTGTTTTTGTTCACAAAAAGAACTTGGCCTAATTAAGGCATATGATATATTCTGAGAAACAAATTGCGCAGCAGTGGAAATGCTCTGTATAAATATTTACTTGTACAAGATGCTTTTCACTATGGCTGTGTTTTATAGGCCATGCAGGAATTAGTTCAACCAACAGTGAAATGTCATCACCTCTAGAGTAAAATGTGGCAGTTGTTTAACAATGTACATAAATGATACAAAACAGTATACAGTGAATTAAAGGTATTTAAATACTTTATTTAGTTGCAACTGTAGAGAATATTTAAGTTGGCATAATGTATTTATTCAGTTTGGACTTTATCCAGGATGCTGCAGTTAACAATTTTAGCTCTTGTGAAATGTGCCAGGGGATATCTAATTAGCCCACTTGGTCAGCATCTTAGATTTATGTATGGTGCTCAGATAATACCACCAGCAGCATCTTAGCACGGCATTGATTCAGTGCGGAGCCAGAGTGAAGAATACCACCTACTGAGTGACCAACACCACTTCCTACAACAGCTGGGTTTTCCTTGGAGGTCTTCCATCCCAATTACACAGCAGGCCCAATCTTGCTTAGTTTATGAGATCTGACAAGATCAAAGCCCAAGGTGGTATAGTTACAGACTTATACTGTCTTGTGTATTTGGCTTGCTAGCAAATTTATGTCAAATACGTGTATCAAATGATTTCTAGTCAGATGCATTGTTGTCGTGTGCATGAATGTATGAAAGAAAGAGGAAAAAAATAATTATTCCAAAGCTAAAAAAAATTAATTGTATATACACATATATATGTGTTTGAAAGGGTCACAAAACCTGCCTTTGTCTTCTTCACCTGAAAGGACTCTTCAGGACTGTTCTTTTCATCAGAATTGAGGGAGGAGTGGCAGTTTCTATTAAATGTTTGTAAAATTATTTTAATACACGTGTAAATTTTCTTTTGACAAGTCTGCTTTTCAACTTGCTTTAAAATAACTGTTCAAAGCATCAGGACAGTCAGAAATGCAAACCAGCTTGGTAGTCTAAGTGTATGTCCTTTTACACATTTGTTTCTTCTGGAATTAATGCAGATTTCATTAGTCCTCCAATACACTGCCAAATGAACAGAAGGAAACATTACTCACTTTCCCTCATAATATCCATCAGACGGCTGTGCTGTGAGCAAAGTCCACTGGTGCTCTATCAGGGCTTTTTTACTTTATAGGTGTGGTTGAGGACATCATAATGATTCCGCCCACAAATAAGCAATTGAGTACCAATTATTGACTCACTTGGATAAAATCTTTCCCTGTGCCCAAAGAGGTAGACCTTGGTCTACAGTGTGCTGTTACAACATGCCTGTCTCTTCTAAGGAGAATATATTTGATCATATACTCTTGTGCAAGCATATCTGTGAGAGCAATGCCCACAGCTCAGGGAGTCTGGAAAGCACCAGTAGTCTGTCAATTCAGGAGTACAGTAGATTTTTGCTAAACAACCTCTCACATGGTCAGCCTCATACCCCAGCCCCAGCTAACATATATGGAGCTTATATTTGCAGCACAGAATTTTTATTTTCCAATCTCCTCTTCCATGTACTTGAATCTTTTGTGAAAGTCAAAGACAAAATTATTTGCAACTGGTATTTCCCAGGCTCATCAAAGAAAACAGCTAACAAAATGATTGATAATACACTTAGCATTTCACAATAGTGCCCTTCCTTATATATCAATATACATTTTCACTTTCCCCTGTTGGACTTGCAGGTGACAGTTTCAGTACCCTGATTTATATAATTTTTATCTTAGTAATTACCTGCCTACTTCCACAGTCTGCTTATAATTCTTAATTGTTTACAGGTGACTATAATGAACTAGTGTTGAAGTTTCTCTGTTCATTGTTTATTCCTTGTGGCAATGAAACCTGGCTGAGAGACACTGCTTTGGTATTTTTTTTCAACCTTGAACAGCATACTAATAGGCAGGTGGATTGACAGGTGGACTGATATTGGCAGGTGTAGGGGAAGGGCAAGATTGCTTGACAGAGCCTGTCTTTATGGCATGTGCACAGGGTCTCTAAAGTAAGGTATGCATAAGTACCAATTCCTTTAGTTTAGGTCTTATTGAACCTTGACCTGTGCTTCAGTACTTATAGCTGAGAAAAATATATATGATGCAGAATTTCAATTTTCATTCTTAATGGGAAAAGTATCAGGCCACTTCAAATCATCTTCTACTCTCATTAGTACCCTTGGTGTCTCAGAAGCTTTAAAAAATGTGTACAGCTGTTATAAAAATTGGTTTGTTTTAGATCCAAAGTTCAGCTATGTGTGGAATGGTAATTTTACTTTTATTGTAATAAGTCACTGTCCCTTTCTGTTGCCACTATGTGGCAGATATGCATTTGTTCAAGTTATTGAATGTGTGGATAATATGTTTCAGACTACCTAGTTTAAAAATCTGCTCTTCAAGTGCAGATTTGGATTTTGGGATTGGTTTTTTTTTTTTAGTTTTTAAGTGCAGATGTTTAGTTATGAAACTCAGAACAATCCCATGCACTGGAAAATTATTCTTTAACTCAAATATCTTCTACTCTCTCGTTCTGTCTGCATACTCAGTTTAAAAAATCCTCTTTTTTCTGCTTCAGAAAGCTGCGATGAGAGAGTAAGAGGTGATTGAGAATTTGAATGCTCAACAGCATAGGCCATAAAGTATCCTTGTTGGCACTTGTGAACTGAACTGGGACAGCACAGCTGGATCTGAACATTAATCCCTCAATAATTGATGATTAATCTATTAAAGTTTAATGGAGAGTTGATAAGTAATGGTCTGGCTGCCATGTCACTTGATTGTAAATATAGCAAGTTGCCTGGAAATATGTTTTTTTCTTTTGTCCATCAGAAGCAAACATAGAAGAAGGAGAAACAAGGAAAGAGAAAGCTAGATGGAAGGAGAAAATATGTCTGTGGCAAAACTTTGGGTCAAGGAATCTGCCTGTACCATGGCAAGCCCAAAGCACTGGTGGAAGTCAGAGAATCACTCACACAGGCAGACTCCTCATGTGAGCTGCTTCACTGCGATTCTGTGCAACACAAATTAGTTCTAGTCCATCCGTAGATTACCTGAGAATATCAGATTGAGCATGTTTTACCCTTTTAAAGTACATTTTTGAAGCAGTAGATGGGGTTTTAGACAGGAAGAAAACTCAGCCCCAGACCACTAACAAAAACAAACCCCTTGTGATAGGTAAGTTCAGTTCTGTATTTCTTTGAGAAACTGTTGGAGGTGGAGGGTTGCACATGTCAGTGAAGTGGCACTGTCTCAGTATGCTATCGAAGAGCTGCACTCGATGATCAAAGCACATGTTTAGGGAAATAGTAGACAACATGTGTCATGAGAACCACGTTTAGCACCAACAGCTGACATTCTTTATTCATCAGTGGCCTTACATGTGCAGCCATTACACTCTGTTGTGGCCTTAGGTCTCTTTCCAGCCAGAAGAACAAGGCTTGCTCAAGCACGAAATTCACCAGTATGAATGAGGCCAGTATCTTCTATCACGTTTAATTTTATCTCCTACCAATCCTATACCATTAAGAAATGGGAACTAGGAAGATATGTCTGTTCCTGTGGCAAATCACTGACAAATGCATTTGTTGTATTTGACTATTTGTCAGGTTGGATGTTATAAAATAATTTAGAATGTGTTTATCTGTCTATGGCAGTTTGGGTAGATAATAGAATGTGACTTGAAATAGTTTAATCCCATTCTTCTGATGTTTCTCAATATTAGGCTATAAGGTGGGTGGGTTGTGATGCTACCTGGATAGCATGGGATGCCTGACACCCAAAACAGTTGGAGAAACCAACTCTTAGAGTATGCCAGTGAATGATTCGTACTTGAGGTGATGCATTATTCAAATATTTCTGTTCAGAAACATAATTTCTAGTTGTATACATGTTAATTATGAAGCAAGCATTTGTTATCCATCCTCTTCACTGTTCACTTTCTTTCATCACTGTGAGGGAAAATGTCTTCTAGGAGAAAGCCCAGTACTGGTGTGTAGCTGTATTACAGATCCTGATGGACAGTTACTTGAATTCAAATTTTTTAAACTTAACTATGCTTTGCTTTCTTCTTCTTTAAGTTAATGACATCCTTAATGCATTATAAAGTTTTATTTAGTAGTTCCTGAAGAAAGTTAGGCTATGAAGATTATGGAGATTTAAAACAATATTCCCAACAGTGATAGAGTGACCTGGAGTTTTTGGGCTGGTAAAGCTGTTCACTGTGTTACTTCTCACTATATCTGAAAAGACACAGTGGTGAGTTTTAAAGCAAGAAAATTAATAAGAAAACTATTGCATTCTCCTTCATTCAAGAAAAGAATTGTTCATCTGAAACTTGGACATAGCAGTCAATAAAGAACACATAATCTTTAGTTTGCTGAAGCAATTTTATATACTTTTGTAATTTTATGATATGACAATTATACATAGAATTAATATGTGATAATGCCACAAATATTTTAAATGTACACTTTAGCATGAAAAATACCTTATGCCTGATTTCAGTTCTAAATGCTGCTAGGACAATGGAGAAGTCTGAATGAAAAGCAAATCTAACTAAAATATGACAGATTAGGTTATGATGAAAGCATGAGCCTAAGTAAATATCATGTGATTTAGAAGATTACATTTTAATAAAAACAAATATTTTTAAAGATACACATAATTCAGAAAGGAAGACAGGATTATTAATGTATATTTACATCCAAATGCACTGGAGAAGAATTTTTTTAAGTCTATATGATATGATTGCCATATCTATAGGGAAAAAGAGGTGCAATCTCAATCTTGCTGTTTTAACTGAGTGAAGTCATGTGCCAAGGTCTCTTTTATGTGTCTGAAGAGGTGGAGGATTTCTTTTTCTATTAATCATATACCTCAGAGTATCTTAACATAGAAAGTAAAAAAGGAGTTTGACTTGTAAAAGTATAATTATAAATGGAGATAGTAATACACTTTTAGGCAATGATTCAAAGAAATACTACTTAGCTAAACAAAAACAAAGCTCTAGAAGAGAACCTTGCCTTGGTATGATAGACAAACGCATGTATATTTACCCTGGCTTCAGATATATCAAAGTATTTACCTTGTAAAAAAACCCAAACTAAACCAAACCACAAAGCCAGCTCTGTGCTTGTAACTGTAAGCTGGTGGAAGCATTCCAGGCCCTCTCTGAGAAAGCACAGTTGGGTGCAGCCATACCATGGATTAAAGGCTGGACATTTTGTGCACTCCTCTCCCAGCACATGTTAGGAAGCACCAATATAGTACCAGGCACAGAGTTACCTGTTCCAATCACTCTTTATAACTCAGGCCATGCCAGCAGTGATCCAGCCTCCTCTTTGGGCTCACTTGTGACATTCAGTCTCAGGGAGATCAATGGGTTGTCCAGGAGACTGAGTCCAAGGCATATTTAGGCTTACTTTGGAATTTCATGCAGTCTGTATTCTGGCCTTGTCTTCAAGTCTCTTCTTTACTCCTGTTGAGTCAAATAGTAATAAAAGCTTTATTCATGAAGCAGAAAAATTTGTTTCCATCTTGCAGAAATATTGCATCAAGATGGTGGCTGTGTGAGCAGAACAACAATAGATACACAAAACTTTTTTACTTATGTAAGAGAGAGAGAAGGCCAAGGGTGGATTTGTGGAAGGAAAGCTCACCTATTCAGAAATACTTTTGGATTTTTTTAACCTCAAATATTTTTATGTAAACATCAAAACCAGTTGGTTACATTGCATAGGCATTGAATAGGCATCAGACATCTTATTTCCACCTGAGCAGTAATTTTCTATTCTTTTAATGATTGTATTTTATGATATCTAGTTTATATGCAATGATTCCCATCTCATGAACCAAGCAGTAGCTACTGAAGTTGCGTAACATTAATCATATTTAAAAGTCATATAAAATTTTTGTACTTAGAAATGTCTTTGCAACCTTTCCCTTGTTTCAAAGGGAAAGGTAAACCTGTCACAGACTAGCTATACAGCAGCTTGAAAAAGTCTACAATAAAAATCAGTCAAAGGCCAGCCAGATTCAGATGCCACTGCTGGAAAAGCAAAATCTATAAACTGGCATCTGGGTCCTTTATCTGCCAAGTTTGTCCCCTGAGTAGCTAAATTGTCTGGCTCCTGTGCATGAACTGACAGGGAAAACAAACCAGAGCGGCCTATGTTTGACATCACCAGCAACATAGTCATGTCAGATCCATCTTCAATGGACTATGAAGACTTCTCAACTCTCACTGATCACTTGAGAGACTGAAAAAAAAATCTGAACTCAACATATGACTGATTTTTGGCCTCCCATGTTTGGAAATTGTTCTTATAATGAAACAGTTGAGCCTTCATATGGATTTCAGTAACTTTTCCTTTTTTCTTTTTTCTTTTAAGAGTTGTTGCATTTTGTGTGCCAAAGGCAATGGAAAAGTACATTGTTCTTTATAAACTCTGTGCTTCTGCAGAACTGAAATTTGGATGCTTGAAATCTCTACATTTGAAATTCATCAGTGTCATAAAAATCCTTCTCAAATTCAGCCTTCTCAAATATGAAGGTAGATACAATGAGGTTTAGATGAGACAAGAAAGAAATAAATCTAGTTTTTAGCAATGGGAATTGAATTTCTTGTTGTATCACATATGAGTAGTAACATGCTTCCAGAACTTCGGCCAAAAGTTCCCCATGCCATATACACTAATGGAGCTGGACTTTCCGATGGGAAAGACCTGTTTTAGAAGCTGTTTAACAAAAGCAGAACATTAATTTTTCATACAGGTAGTTTTCATAGACTTTCTCATACAAATTAAAATTTTGAGAGGAAAAAAAATGCCTTTCAATCATTAACATCACGGCAGAAAGGAGAAAGCTTCCTTCTAACATGGTGAAAATGGCAGTGTCAGCAGTTGCAGTCTGCAGGTTTTATAGCTGGCCAGGATTTGTTTATGTCTTCTTTACCACAGGAAGGCTTTTTCAGAACATCAAATCTCTGGCCGCAAAGAACCATCTAATAATTTCAACCCATGCCTTTTCATGAGGTTTATCTTTGATGGCTTTTATTTTTTCTTCAGTCAGTCCTTCCCTGCCTAAATTTATCTTAGTTGATAGTAACCCACTGAGCTGTGTGTTCATCCTTTCTTTTCCTAGGACAGTGGCCCCAGCTTTCTTGGTTTCCTACTACAATATAGGTTTGATTCACCTCATTGTTGTGCATTCTGTGTTCTGGCTTGAATTCAGCTCTCCTGAATGTGCATGGCATGAATAGATAACAAAATTTCAGATGAGTTCTCCATAGTGCTGTGTACAAAGACATTAATGTCTACCAATCCCAGAGTATATCTACTTTTTTTTTTCCTTTTATTTCCCTCTACAGTAGATCAGGTTCATGTTGTGATGGGTAAACAAGAACTGGTCTTCTTCTTCCTCATTTACTTAAAGCCTAATAGGTCCTTTTTCTGTAGCACATATTCCTGTTAGGTCCTAAGGGTGAGGTTCATGTCCTATGAATATTTTAATTTCATCCTTTTCCTCTTACTCTTCAATCTTCTGCATTTGCTAAGCAGAGGAACCACTCGATGCAAGTGTCCTGCTTACAGACGGATCATCCTCTGTGTATGTTTTCTCAATCTGTATCAGCAGCTGTTTCAGAAACAAACCATTGTTTTTTACCAAAATCATTTTGGGAGCATCCAAGCAGCTCAAACAGAAGACTAGCCTTAGGTTCGTCACCATTTGATTCAATAATTTCCTCAGTAAAATTTACTGCTGTCTGCCTTACAGCTTTTATCCTGTTTTTCACTATCTCCCAGATTCTCTAGATACTTAATAATTTCTGATACAACAGCAAATTTCATATTTAATGAAGTTCTTATTTAAATGCCATTATGAAGACCTGGGATAAAGGGAAGCGGTTTAAAGTAATTTTGTTGACTGTGGAAAATTCGTTTTTTTTACAAGAAGAAAATGAGTATAATAATGGAGATAAGTTATTTAATTTTCTTGTCACAGACTTTTCTCTGATTAGGCACTTCAGGTCTGTGTTCTGGTGTCTGATCAAGCACTGCCTTATTGCATTCATCTTTGCCGCAGTTATTTTGTGAGGCTGCATGCAATAAAGGTTCTCTTCAGCATCCCATGATTTTCAAGAGAAAGTGGCAGTATGAGTGTCTGTTATGTGTCAAGAGCCCTTCAGAAGATTTAAGATGGAGGCAAGTTAAAAGTGAGGGTTACATGCTTTTCCTCTCTTGAAGGAAAAATGGTGACATTTAGGTATTTGAAAATAAGCAAATGAGGTAAGTAAATTAAATTTAAGGGAATTTCAGTAAGTTTCATTGAATCAAAATTCTTTTTTCCCCTTGGGGAAAAAAGAAAAACCAGGCAAAGAAAGTAGTATAATTGTTTACATTTGAAAAGAGTTTTTCAGTGCCACTTCTGACAGGTTTTACAGTACAGGCTTTGGTAAAAAATAAAGCACTGACTAGACTATGCTCTCACATTTTCAAGTTCACATTTTAAAATTTTTTAAAAATTATGTGATATGAAAGAAAAAATATATATAAAATATATATCAGAATTATCATTGATGGGATTCCAATACATTAAACCAGCCTTAAAATATGATTCTTTAGAGTGGGCTGTGACAAAGGCGGAGTGATGCTGATGGAGCTATGTTATGTCATGGCAAGATGTGTTTCAGCAAGTCCAGTACTAAAGGGAAATGTAAATTCCTACCATTAACTGTGCATTTTTGAAGCAAGGACATGATCTTAATGCCCTATGAAGACCCTGGTACATTTATGAAAACATATAAATGTATCAGGATAAAATGGGTTAGGTTGGGGGTTTTTTTCCCTTCACTTTTCATCTTGGATTGATTACCTTAAACTACTTTCTTACTAAAGCATTCAAATACTTTTCCTCACTTATCAGAAAAAAAAAAGGGTAAATTAACTTACTGGAATTGCAGGGGAGGGGGGTGTCTGTGGGATTGCAGACACAACTTGTTTTCCCTTTAAGATTTAATTTTCCTTCAGCTTACCTTATTTCAGAGTTCAAGTATTAGCATTTATATGCTAAGGTGTTAAGGGCTCTACTAATCTACCCTGTGAAAAATACCTAATTTGTGTAGCTTCAGTGCACAGAAGCACAAGAGAGTTAACGCAGACCTCTCATATAAGTTTTACAACTTGTGACAACACAAAGCACCTCTCAGATGTTAATACACTGTGGGGTTTTAAACCTCATGCATTTTGCAAATATGACCTGAAAACAAAATTCTGCTTCTTCCAGGTTTAAATACTCCATTTCTTTCAAATTTGTAAGTTTAAAATAACAAAAATTTGTTTCAAATATTAATGACAAACACTTGGCCAAAAGTCCTTAGAAATAATTTGTTTTACCTGTAAAATATAAACTACTTGTTAATGTCCACTTATTAATTTATTTTATTGAAAAGTTAATATGCCAGGATTTTCACAATTTATACAGACAAAGCTTCCTCAGAATTTTAAGTTAAATACTTTTGTTCTAGAGTTTTGGGTTTTATCAAATTATTTTTTTCCTAAATTGTGAAAATAGGATCATAATGAATAAAATTAGGAGTCTAAATGAACAAATTAATATCTGCCTCAGATACCTGATTTTAACTGTCTAGTTGAAAAAAGTGCAGGTTACAAATTTTAAAGGCCCTTTTAATCCAAACTATTAAAAGTACAAATGTAAAAAGAATCATGAGGTTCAATTTTCAGATAGTTTAGGATGTGGTTTAGTTAAAGACCAAAAAGCATGCAATTATTCAATGCACTAGTTTATTTCATATAAGTAACGATTGGGCCATGAAATATTTCTCTGGACTTACTCCAGGAAACTTCTCTGCTATATAAAAAATGTGCAACAGTTGCACCACCCATTTTCCCTATGGTTTCTATCTCCAAAGAAGGTAGAAAAATTTATTGTCTTATATCTGAAAGTTGCCAAGCATACCTTCCTTTGGGAATCATCTTCATTACTGTAATTCTTAGAAGCTCAAGTCATGGGCCAATACTCCCTGGTGCTAGTCACTGTACAAACAAATTATGTATAGCTGTGTTTTTTCTATAATGCCAGCCAAGACCAAATTAATGAAAATAAACAACTGTAGCTGTATCTGCTGCAGACTAAAAGCCAGAGTACTAACATCATTAGTCTTCTGCAGGAATTACACCATGAAATAAGTAAAATTATGCATTGAATTGAGTAGTGTAGAAGATCTAGTTTCTAGACTACAGAGCACAGTAGCAATTTTTACACCTGAACTTTGTTATATGCTACCTTGAATTGTATGGATTCTATCAGTGCTGCTTTTTCAGGGCTTTTGAGCAACTGTGACTTCCAGAGTGGCTTGATAGATGAATGTATGCTGATTTTCTGTGAATGTCCTGGCAGCATTAGAGATGAGCAACTTAAGTCTCTGAAGCCACTATCCTGCCCTGCTCCCTGGTGGAGGGAGTAGAGAAGGTGTCCCCAAGAAGTCAACTTCAGCTAGTCAGATTATGCACAGTGGTTCATGGCTCATACATTTGTGATGAAGCAGAAGATGACATCTGATGTCATCTTTAAAATGCAGGTTAAGTTCGTTTGAAAGAAAGCTATAAAGCATAACTTAAGAAAGGCTCTGTGTTCTCCCAGACTTTATAATCATGAAAAGAAATCAGAACAAAAGCATAAAAAGATTGAGTTATAGCAGGTAATTAAAACAAAATGCTTACTGTGCTAGTCTTGTCTGCCACTCCCACTCAGTCAGAATGATAGTTTATTTAATAAACAGTCTTATTGAAATGGGTTGGTTAGCCAATGAGTCAGGGCTATTCTGTAGGAGGAGGCAGCACAATCCAGTAGGTGGTGAATTAAATGTAATGCTTAATCCTTATGGCTGGCTAACAATTCAGCCTTTGGCTACATCCAAGTGTGCTCAAATATATTTTGGAGGAAATATATATTTTCTATCAGCTTGCTGGTCTTTTCCCCCTTCCTGCTAAAACAGTTGACGTACACACTCTGCAGAGGTCTTTTAGTCAGACACAATGACTACTTGGTTTCCTTTCTCTTTTTTCCATTGAGCAGATCTGAGAAGCTACCAAACTACAAGAAGATCTAACATAGGCTTTGAAAGTTTTGTAAGTATGAACTGCACGAAGCTGTCATCCCCAAGCAGGCATTTAGGTAAGTACACAAGCAGTATTTTCAGGTACAGATTCATGTTTAGAAACAAAGGCCCTACCCAATGGGTTCCTGCAGATAAATTCTTCAGGGCACAAAGATGTCTAATAGCTTCTTGTAGATAGATAAGAGCAAACACATTTATTGTGAACAAAGTGCTTGCCGTCTTATCTAACGTTATCACTGAGATGCCTGTGCAGCTTTAATTGTTTGTCTTCTCACCACTGATTTTTTTTTTTTTTTAGTACAAAAATGCACCTACCATAATGTTAATTGGGAAAATAAAGAAATGATTGTGAATTGCTAGCACAAACTCCATCATGTCTTCTGAAAACTACATCGAAATCAACAATGCCATATTTCATAGCAGCGGACAGAAAACAGCTTTTCAAGTCATTAGTAAAATAAATGTCATCATTTTCCCTCTAGGAAATAGCTGCACCATCATGCCAAAGAAAAGGGCAGTTTTGATGGCTAAGGAATACTTCAGATTTGCATTGAAAAATAGATTTGATTTCCAAATGAAGAGTAAGAGCATTTAATGCAGAGGATTAGAGTTTTATATAATAGAAACTCCTTTTAGGTAAATTTTATGAAAAAAAGAACTGTAAAAAGTTATAACAATAACATGTACCCTTCAATACATTCTGTTCAGTGAATGTGTAAGTGCCTTTGAATCATTTATGCATACATGCAGGAAACTGATAAATTTTGAACAAATTTAATTGAAATCACCCCTGGAGTGAGTCTGAGGGAAGGATTAAATTTAATGGTCTCACAGAGTGTAGTATTGTAGCACTCCACTGCCAGCTCTGAAGTCTATATTTTTTCCCAATAAAAGATTGTACACCTCAATCAGCAGATGAATGTGAGTTTAATCACATTTCAGAATGAAAATCACTTTTCTTTTGCAGTGATGAGGAAGACTGAAGGAAGATGTTGAGGCAGACAAATCACAAAGTTTGGTTTCACTTTAATGGTGTCATATTAAAACACATGAATTTTTGCCCACATTATTTTAAGTCAGTTTTTGCCTTGGATCTCAAGCAATATGTCAAGGCACTATTTAAAAAATGTGAATGGGGATGAACAATATAGGCAAATTTTGGCGTGTCACTGAACCTGCAGTCCCTGTCAGTGGAATATCCTGGTTGTATCTGGGTGCAGATGCAACTTCAAAAATTCATCATCATCATCATCATTGTAGTATACATGATTTAAAGATGCATGGTCTTATCCTATATCCCTCATTGTTCAGTCTTCTATTTCTGGCAGCAGCTTTTGATGGCTTGTAGCAGAGTGTTGTAGTAGAGTATTGTATCCCTGCTTCTACTGGAGCACAGCAGAATCCAGCACTCTGAGCATTTTGTTGTTACAGGGGATATATATTATTTTATTTTATTATTATTCTTCTTAAGTATTTCTAACTCTGAGCTGGTTCCTGTGTGATTGCTCTTTAAAGTAAATTTCTTTTAGCTAACAGCTGACTGGATTCTAGTCTCTGATGTCCACTATCAAACCCTGTAATCCAGTTCACAAAAGCACTATGGAAGCGTAGAGGAAGCTGATGTCTGTGAGAAATGTGCTTTGACCATTTAGATAGTCTGTGCTCTGAGCTCTGGATTTTATGCAACAGCTAACTACTCTGCTAAATTAGATTGTAGTTGTGGGGAGCATCCAAAGCAGCAATTTTTGCTCTCTAATGTAACTATACCTCAACTTCTCTTGTGTGAAATCAAAATAGCAGTCCCAGTTCTTTTGGAAAGTATTGTGAAGATAAATTAATTAATCTACGCCAAATTAAGATAAATTAATTTATGTGGTGAGGAATGCCATGGAAAATGCTCATGAGGAAAGTAATAATTCTATATTCAAGAAGGGCTTGAGTTAAAGCTGTGTGAAGAATTGATTTTTCGCTTCATTGGCTGACCTGAAAAATTGTGGAAAAAATCAATTTTGGACCAACCTGAAATGATTTTCTCTCATTTTTCTCACGGGAACATAAAGATAGGAAGTAATATATAAGTTTATCTCAAAGAAAACATATAATTTTTCTGGAAGTAAAAAATCATTGTAATCTTAACTATTCATAACTTTTTACCAAATTGCTGGTAAGTATTTCAGGGAAATCATCCCTTCCAGCCTAGTTATTGAGAGTTTATTTTGAAAATAGACTAGCAAGTGTTAGGTTTGTTTGCTTGCTTGCTTGTTTGTTTGTTTAAGCCCCTATGCCTCCTTCATTGGTGAAATGCAGCTGTGGGTGAAAAAACTAAGGATAAAATGGGGTCTAGTTAATAGCTGTGATGAACCAGGTTTGGTGGGCATGCAGATGGCTGTATTGGCTTAATCACAAAATTCACCTTTTTGTAGACACAACATGACCATACTTCAGCATCTTCTGCTTTATTCTTCACAATTTTGAATATTCTTGCTTCACTTTTTCACAGTCTATTTCACTGTCTAAGTTTTTTTTCAAGTAATTGCCTGTTTTTCCCAACTATGTCTGATCAGTGCAGCCATCCCTTTGGTGTAAATAGTTCAGTGTGCATTAGATAGGTGCCAACACTGTGATAAATTCCCAGTGCCATGACAGTGAAGTGGCTTTATACATTATAAAATAACACCTGCTTAGTTGATGGCACACAGCAATTGCACTATGCAACCACGTGAACAATCTTGTATCCTAACCTGTGAGGTTTTTGGTCAAAAGTAGCTCCGTCAGGAAAAAATTTGGTGTGTCACCCATTTCTAGATGATGCATCTGTACATCCTTTATATCCCACCCAATTAGCAGTGTGTACAAGCAAAAGAACTTGGGGCATCTTCAGTCTAGAAAAGTTCAACCTGAGGCTGATGTTACACTCTCTCACTGATAAAAGACTGTAGTTTCAATTAAATGCCATAAATATGATGAAAAGTATGCTTTAAACAATGAGTAGGTAAACCAAAACACTGGATACCTGCTGTTAAATAAGCACTGTTTAAAAATGTTGCTAATAACTATGTAAGATATGTTACCAGAATACATATTAGGAAGAAGTAATGAAGAAGCACAGGTAACAGGGTTCAAGAACTCAGAGAAACAATGTCTCTGTGTCCCACTGGGGTTTTTTCTATGTCTGGCTGTTGGAAATTTTTGGAGTTTTGCTAGCTCCTTTTCAAACTATGTACCAGCACCGCAAACTTTGTTTTTCTACTTTTTGGTACAAGAGAATTTTAGTCCTAAAAATTGGAAGAATAGTGGCCTCTTCACTGAAGGGGAAGGGAACATATTTTAAGGTCTTCTTTAATAATCTCATTGCACTGGTACTAGTTTTTACACGTCATGCATAAAGTATATAAACATAAGCTTTTTACACATTTACAAGTGTGTGTGTTCACTTTTTGTCAGTACCCTCCCCATTCATAGCAGTGTTTTGCAACAGACGAATTAGTAGCTCATTTGGATTTAATCCTTTAGCATTACTTGCAAAGAGGATGGAAGATTTAAATAATTCTTCCATATATGTTTTTTTTCTTGAGAACTTATCTTGGTAATGTTCTCTGCCTCATTGATCTCATTGTGCCATTTATAAATGTTGATTGGGTTAAACTGATCAACTAGAGATGAACAGCTGTGAAAAATGCTGTTGAGCACCTCTACCTTGGCATCCTTGGTACACAAGAATTCTAGAAACAAGAAACCACATTAATTTTGGGTGGCACAATCTGTACAGAATCTGTACAATCTCTCAGTCTGTCAAGTTATCGCACCTGCTATCCTCATAATCGGGGCTGCACAATCTCCTCCCTGCCCCAGTACCTGGCAGACTCCTATCTAGCACCAATGTGTTGTGTAATCTGTGTGGTCTTCACAGATTGAAGAGCCACAGTTTAACTGCAAGTCCAAACTGTTATTTTCATTGCAAGTGCAGATCCACAGACAGCTCACTTGAGGTGAAATTAATTTCACAATTCTAAATATTTACATTTCAAACTGAATGCAAACTGCATGTTATAGTCTGAACCTGATTCATGTTATTCCCTACAGTTCTAAGATATGCAAGGGAACAGATGATTCTTTGTGTAATGACATGGAAGAATTAATGGGAAAATATTTTTCCACTGATCTGGAATCCAGAGAAGTATTCCCAGGATTATGCTTATATACAATATCGAGTTGACTTTACTGTCCTTCAGGCCTGTTGAACTGAAGAGGCAAAGAACTACCTGGACTGAGCTCTGAATTATTTTAGGATAATAAGACAACATCAAAAACATTGTCAGTCACCTGCATTGACATTCACTAAGATGGAGTTCAGAGATTTTCCTATATCCATGTCTTTTTTTCCCCAGAGGAAGAACTGGAGAAATCTCAGAATGAAGAGCTGCTGAAAAAGGTTTTAGAGCAAACTGTTTATATGTAATAACATATTACTAGGATAAGTGGAATTAATCAAAGAGTTCAAAGGGAACTTACATTTTAAACATAAAAGCTACCGGTATGAACTAATGATTTCTTAGATAGAACAGAATATTACAAGAAAAGAAGGCGTCAAAGTTGAGGCCAGTCCTTAAAAATAACTCCAGAGGAGAATTCATCTTTTGATCAGTTTCCAGAAAGAAAAATATGGACTGATTTTCATTGAGGCAAATTGGTAAGCAGAAAAATGTCCCTAAACCATGCATTAGAAGATGCTGCATGGGAGAACAAGGACAAATATCTCTGTTGCCTGGTTTATCATTTCAGAGACAGGATATAGGGCTGAATAAGTAAAGGTCTTTATCTCTGTTGGGAGGTCATTCCTCTGTATCTCTGGTATCAGAACTGATTAGTCTCTATAAAGCTTTAAAATAAGTAAATTAAAAGGTAGGCCAACCTGTGATTTGTTCTGGGTATTCTCTCCAAATCAGTCAGACATCCCAATGTAGATGAACAATCATCAATGTGATGTTTAATGAAGATGAGGTGTGAACACTTAAATGGGTGTGCTGGTTTTGTGCTGGTTTTGTGCTGGAAACTGTGTTGATAACTCAGGGATGTTTCTGCTACTGGTTGGCAGTGCTGACCCAGAGTAAAGACCTTTTCTTCTTCTCACCCAGCCCCCCAAGGAGGAGGGTGGGGGTGCACAGGAAGGTGGGAGGGGACACAGAAGGGTCAGCTGACCCCAGATGACCCAAGGGACATTCCATACCCTATGGCACCATGTGCACCATATAGATCTGGGGGAAGAGGAAGGCAGGGGGAAATATTCAGGATGATGGCGTTTGTCTTCTCAAGCCTTGGAGCTATGGTGTTCTGGACCCTGCTATCTGTGAGATGGCTGAACACCTCCCTGCCCATGGGAAGTGGTGAATGAATGCCTTGTCTTGCTTTGCTTGTGTGCATGGCTTTTGCTTTCCCTATTATATTGTCTTTATCTCAAAGCACAAATTTTCTAACTTTTACCCTTCTGTTTCTCTTCCTCATGCCACCAGGAAGAAATGAGAGTGTGACTATGGAGGGTTTAGTTGCCAGCTGGAATTAAACCAAAACAATGGACTAAGGGAAATTGTTCTCTGCTAATAGTCCAAAGCCTGTGAAAAATCCTGAGAAACCTCCCACAGATCATGTAACTGCAAAGGAGAAAATAAATGTCCTAAAATTTAGAACTATGAATCTATCCAGCTGATGCAAAGAAGGAATTGTGATTACAAGGGAGAACACAAATGTTTTAATACTGACACTGTTACAAAGTATACAAAACTTTGCAGTCCAGGGCAATTATTTAATTTCAAAGACTGCAAATAAATTTTCAGTGTTTCAGGTTTGCTACTAGCTCGACTCTCAAGCCACTAAATTCATAAGCCAGACATACTGTTTTCAAAACTAGCTAGTTGGGATTTCATGGCTTGCTGAATAGATTCAAAAAACAATCCTGTATAAAGTTCCTTTATCCCTAAAGTCATTTAACTTTTATGCAATGCTTTTCTACAAAGCCAATCCAGTATGTGAGTTCCTACAGAGAACACTAATTGTCTAGGAGCTAGCATTTATACAAATAATTATAATAAAAAAATTAGGTGGTGGTTTACTGTAGGTTATAATGGGATAAGTTGAAAGAACCTCAGAATTGCCTTTAATTGGTTTCAGGAATAACCATCTTAGCAGACTCACTTCTCTTTATTTGACTCACTGACTAAGAGTTGGAAAAACTGACTTGCACTGGCAGGCTGACTTTGACTGCCAATATAAATCGCCTTGGCCTTGTTTTAGACTACCTTGGACTTTCTTTCCCTTGGTAACACTTTCAGATGACAAATACTAATGAGACTGAGGAACAGATTCAACACTTACCCTGGCACATTTCTTATTAAATTGTTTAGAAAACAAGTTCTATTTCTCAGTTCTTTGAGTAAACACTCTATTGATTCTTACATTTTTTAAAGCATGCAGTCATAATCATAAAATCAATGTTTTGGGTTGGAAGGGACCTTACAGATCATCTAGTTCCCACCCTCCTGCCATGGACAGGGACACCTTACTCGTACTTAGTGCACATTAGATTTACTTGTTATCACTTTATCTTCTTTTCTACTAGAATTTTTAAGAATTTTGTTATTGTGGCCTTCATATACTTAACACTAAGCTTTAATTAATATCATACCTTATGAAACCACAATTCTAGTAATTTCTGTGCAAGAAACAATAACACATAAATTGCATCTTGAAGCATGGTAGCATTTTATGTGTATATTTTAATGAGAAACAGATGTAGATCTTTTAACTTAGCATTGTAACAAAATAGAATTTTTGCACATTAATTTTTTTTTTCCAACTTCACAGGAAAAATCATAGGAAAAGCTGACAAGTCAAAAGTACTTTCATGATCTTGTATCCTTCCTTATGACAGAGATCTAGAACTTTTTGGGAAAAAAATAAATTATCATTCATCAAGAGCTACTAAACTTTTTGTTTGGGCCTCACAGACTGTTTTCTTTGACAAGCTACTTCCAGCATGAAAAGGCCTCATCAAATAAATAAACAAAGGCAACTGTAGCTTTTTAATGTTTTTCAAGTCTAAAGATACTTAAGGGAAGTTTAAGCTTTTATTCTGAAAAAAGCATCTGTCATGAAGTGTGAGGGCTGAAGGATCTCTTGAAATAGGAAAGGAAGAGTCTCAGATTTGCAGAGGAAAGATTTTTTTCAGGAAGAAGGTTATAAGATGAGTGCTTTTGCTCTAAATCCATGATCTCTCCAGTAGCATGCCTTAATTTCATCCTGTAACACTTGATGAAATCACCTACTTTCAACATTTAGAGTACCAATGAAAATTTATTTTGAAAATTACAAGCATTGCTATGCTAGTATTCAAACATAAATGAAGTTACATAATTTTTTTTCACAAGTCTGTTTGCATATGTTTTGTATAACCATAAATACACTTTTTTATTCTTCTACTAGTATCCAGATATCTTTTCTCTTGCATTACTCTCTTTTATATTTCCTTCTCTGCAATTCCTACCTTCATTGCAATTTATAACCTGAAGCTGTTTTTCTTTCTCCTTATGGGACCTTTTAAAGTTTGTTTTTCCCTTTCTCAGTCTCCTTGGTGTTAAACTGGTGTGTGTACAGACTCATCTCATAATATGGTTGCCCACTTGAGTAGTCATCCCAATACAACCAAATCAAATCTAAGCCTTCCTTTCATCCTACTGTCTCACTCTTTGGGTCTACAGCAACGTCAGCAAACTATACCTGCAGTATGCTTGACAGAAAGAAAGTCAAGTCTGCACCTTTTATAGGAAAAGACTTACTCTAGATTATACACTTGCTAAAAAAGAAGCCCTTGTCTCTAGAAACTAAATTACTCCAAAATCACAGTAGTAATTTTCCCCCCACCCATTCCCTTGCACAATTAACAACCATATCCAACATGAAAGGGTGGGTGGGGTTAGAAGGCATTCTTGCAAAATTCCCATGAAAAATAATTCATACGAAACTACCCAGTCTTGAAGCAGCAGATGAAAAGTATTCACTCTGGATAGGTCCTT
>VZTZ01022894.1:67472-178286 GCA_013400955.1 Drymodes brunneopygia | reverse complement strand
GGGGGGGGGGTGTTTGTTTATTTGTTTTTGTTTGTTCATTTGTTGGGTGGTTTGTTTTTTGCCCCTTCTTAAATTGCCCTTTGTGGTCATGGCTTAGGGCTTATGTTAAAAAACTGAGAACTTAACTTTTGCAGCTTCATTTTTACATTACGGTAGCAGATACTGTCATAAACACAGTTGCCCTCTGAGGGGTTACTGAGCCCAGCAGAAAAAGTGCATCTAGTACAGAAACACAGTAAATTCCAAATGCATTACTTCTTCCCTTCCCCTTTCCAAATACAAAACATTCAACTACATCGGATTCTTTGATTTTTGATAACAGGGCTCGGTTTCTAAATGTAATATGCCCCAGGTTACTTGGTAAGTTTTCTTGGCCTGTGATCAGGAGCACACCTGACAGATGCAGACTACCTCTCCTGTCACCTTCATGTAATCCTTCATGTTTTGTATCAAAGAATTCCTCCAGCAGTTGAAAGCAAATTTATCCTCAAAGGTATTTATGACAAATACAATAATTCCTTTTAATGCAGGGACTGTTTAATCCACCAACCTATTAAGTACGGTATACCTCCAGCAAACAACCATTACTTCTCATTAACATATTGCACTTAAAAATACAATTAATCCTTTAATAGGAGCCTAAAATACATAGTTTCCTCTATGCAGCACCTCTCCTGATAATAATCTGCAGAAAGTGGTATCCAAAAGTTAATTAAAAGCAAAGTGTTCTTACATACTAGGCTTCCTGTTCAGACACACAATGGCTTGATGTTATTGGTGCTTTCACTGATTAAAAGGATTTACAATACATAGTTTTGGGAAAGAAGCTCCATAATTGCTGCTAATTGCCTTCATTTTTAGATGGTTGGATATATTTCACATGGATCTTGTTTAACAGTGCTAGATATTTTCCAAGCATATATATTAAACTTTTCCTTTTATTAATTCAAAAACTAACTACAAGTTTCTTTGTTTCCTTACCTATTACTCCACAAACTATTTTGGTAGAGTGCTTTTTCATAGCCGATGATAATTATACTTAAATAGAGAATAAAAATAACTTTTTGATTAAATTTACAGGCTTATGGCTCAGAAAATACAGTTTCTATTCTCACTTGCACAATGGATTTTCTGTGTCGTTGAGCAAGACAGGCACGATCACAGCTGCTTTTCTCCATCTTTTACTGAGGAGTGTTTGCTTTTCAAAATATGTATCTTTCTGACTAATAAGAGCTAATTAAGAATAGCGACAAAAACGCTGTTAGAAAGGTATACTGAAAAAAATCTCAATATTGAAACAATCGTATGAATCAAATGGTTATAATTATTATAAATTCATTAAATAGGATATTTTATTTTGTTGAAGTAACCTCAGTCAATATCTTCTGGCTTCTCGAAGCAGAGAACATTTTTCTCAGTTTCCATTTTCAATTAAGCTTCCTTCTGCTGTTTTGGCCCCCCACTTTGACTGGACTAGAGTAAATATAACACAATACTGAAGCAATTCCTTGTGGTGTGTCCTAGAAGATAAATCTAGGTACTGAAAGATCTGCTTTTTAACCATAAGTATCTCTGGTTTGAAACAGAAACCCAACCTGAAGTTTTTCTCATCTGAGTGCAGTATATACTACTCAGCAAGAAAGTGGATGCTGGAGATTAAATTCTGTTCTGCTGAAGCCATTTTACCATGAACATAATGAACACATGACAGCAGGACTGGGTGGGTTTGTGTATGTTTCCCCCTGGGAAAAAAGGCTGAGAACCCAAGGCCCAAGTTCTATAGACATCTTGGGAAGGGTTATTCAGACTGGGTCTAGTCTGTCTCCTGTACTGGAAGTCTCTTGGTAGCTGAAGAACATTAGGTGCTTTCTTGGAGTGAATATTTCAGATTAATTTAGTTTGAAATGTGTAGTCTGTGTTCTCTGAGCCTGCTCTGTGAGGTAGAGGGTAGAGACTTTGACTCAAGCATATTTTTGATTGTAGACAGAAAAAAAAGAAAAAATGTTTAATATCAATGTACACCTTTTTCATTGTATTTGCTTTCCTACCAAAATTCTAGAGTGCCTTCTGGGTTACTACACTCTGCTGTCTGTAATACAAAAAAACCAAATAAATCAAAAAACATGCACAACTTTCTCAATTATAGTTATTCATAATAATATTGGGAATTCAAGGTAGATGTCACCGTAGAAATGTTATTTCTGCTGTCTGATTAATTACATAACAGTTCTCTTCTGGCTTTTTGTTAATTTTGATCCTGAGTAGCCAACAATATTCAAATGCATTAAGTTCTTTAGGAATCTGTCTTTTATTATGGAAATGGTCTGTTAGCAGCAAACAGCCTAAACTCAGAAAGTTTTTTATGCCAGGAGCCAGGTCTATATGAAAAGTGCATTGTTGGCTGATTTGGCTTTTATGTTTTAAAAAGCTGCCCTGAAAACCTTCAATATTTGGCAAGATCTTCCACCATTTAGCAGATTTCAGGACGTGTTTCTCAAAACATGTTTTCACCTGTTTCGTCAATGCTTTTAATTTTTTAACATGTGTACTACAACTTTTCAGAGACACAGCTTGTACAGTACATTTAATGCCATTTCTGAAATGATCAGGAAGCAAAACATAGAATTTCAAAATGCATCAAGTAAGCATATCTAAGTGCAGATTTTAATACATGATTAGTAGCTGATGTCCACAAGTCTCACAGAATATGAAGGGATATATATCCAAAAGAGTGAGCTGAAGATTCTAGTTGAAATGAATCTTATTTAACTAAGAATTGGCACAACCATGCTTTGTAGTCCTGTACTTTTTTTATCATTAACATTAAAAACTCTTCATGTTTAACAAATTTGTTTCCACCTATGCAATGTAATAATACTACTTCACTTTTGATTTGATAGAAGGAACACACAGATACTAATTCATATCTGATTTAAATGAACATGTTCATGCTAGTTGAGGTATTCAGTTAGATTTCAGTCTCTTCAGCTGAGTTACCTGAGTGAGAATACTTTTTGTAAAGATGTTGATGTGGGAGGTTTTCCCTTTAGCAATTTTCCATACAAATTAGATGCATATATGTCAAAAAAAATAAATATATATATCAAGAAATAACTTCATAACTGATTTTGGAACTAAAAATCTTTGGCAATTATTGTTGAGCATGAATCTGTACTATCCATTAGAAATTACTGGCAGGCGAAATATCTATATTTTTCATTAGGTTGCAGTGGAACAAAAATGTTCTACTTAATCACTTCTTCATATTTATGACCTATAAATTTCCAGTATTTGCAAATGTTGTCATTAAGCCACTAACCCTGCAGTCTTTGCTTGAACAAATCTTCTGTATTTTTTGCATTTTTTATATTTCTGTATTGAATTTTCAATTTGAAAAAATTTCTTAGCTAAGTCCTTGTGATTTGAGTCAGGTATGTCTTTTACATTCAGCATAAAATTAAAGGTAGGGAATAAGATCAGACTCAAGAACTGTCATGCCTTATCTTAACTATGTGAGCATATTTTTGTAGATTTCTTGATGTGATGCTTCCTTTTAATCAAAGGGTTTGCATACTCATCGGCCTACTACAGTGTCAAGGGAGATTTGTATTCTCATCTTTATAATTAATACTGCAGGATATATAGGATTTTTTTCTGTTTTTTTTTTTATTCTGACAAAAAAGAAAATATATAGAATGAAAAGAGGGCATAATTTCTTTATTTTTTGGTTGTGAAGAGATACAGTCAAAAACTATTTATAAAGTTAAAAGCCCTGTTTTGTAATCATGTTTAGCCTCTTAAAAACTATCCTAAAAGGAATCACAGAGGTATCTAAATTTGTCATTTACCATCAGATAATCAATTAGGGATTGGTTTAAATAGGGTTGTACAGCTCCTACTTATTTTTAAGTTATTGCATGGGGCTTCAAAACTGTGGCAGATGAGTCTTGTGGTGAGGAAGAAGAGATAATCATTTATACATTTATCAATCAAATCCAAGACATTTCCACCCGGAAATCTATATAACAATTGTTTAGAATGATGTGGAACAAGTTATGAAGACTGATCTATAGAACCCAGTAGTTCTACACTAATACTGCAATGCAGCAAGGCTTACAAATGCACAGACTTGCCTCTTAGAGGGGATTTGTCTTGCTATGTGTCAGTTGTGAAAGTTCAGGAGTTAATTCATGAGCAGACACTGGTATTGACAGAAAGCACAAAACAAAGGGAAAAGTATTACCAAATCTTCCCTTCTTTAGGAAGAACAATTTCACTGTTGTATCATCCTACATATTTTCTAACACTGATCTTTCCCCTTTTTCCCTTTGGATTTACTCCTCTTCAGCCACAACTTCTTTAAGCTTTTGTGCATATTTTATCAAGAAAATATGTTATTTTTGCATCTCACTAAAGCTATTTCATTTTTTTTTGTCTTTGCAATATGAAACTGATGGCTCATTTTCAGCTTTTCAATCTTAGATTCTTAGTGCTTAACTGCAACCTTGGCAGCCAACCCTTCTCTGTGTCACTTTAATTCTTTTTGTTTGTTGATGCAGACCCGTATCCATACTCAGCAGCATTGCAACTAATGACTAACCTGAAAGCTTCTTGGAACATGATTAAGTGGGAGCAGAATGGTCTATGAAGTTATGATTTTTAGCTGAGGGAAAAGGGATGAATGGAGAAATTTTTCTTGCCAAACCTGGGGCTTAAAACACTACTTTATCTGGTCTACATAACTGAATGTAAGTGTTCTATGTTGTGGAAGAGATAGGTTGAAGATGAGTGGCTGATGGAAAATCCAGATTGTGCCGGTGGATTATCTGGAATTTAGGAGATATGCATCTGTAAAACCACTTTCCACCTTCCTTGAGATCTTCCTATAAATACACACAACTGCTCTGATCATGTCTTCAACAAACAACTGAAGAACAGAGAGCTTGCTCTGAGGTATTTAAGGCCACATGAATCTCACCAGTAATTTAGAACAAATCCCAGTTTTTCAAGTGAAAATTTCTAGGTAGGAGTCTTGAGATCCCCTCTCTCTTTTTACAAAGCTAATGCATAGGTCTTTGAGTAATGCTAATATATCACAAGTTCAGGAGCATGAAAGATCTACAGGATGCACAACTAATGGAGAAACCAAAGGCAGAAGAGAACTGGGAAAAGATAAAATGGAAAGGAAGAATCAATACTTTGCAGAAGGGCTATTGTTTATATCTCTTAGAAGTTGGTGAGAGCTGGGAGGTGTAAGATGAGAATACCAATGTTCTAAATAGAGAGGAGAGGCAAAGACCCTAGGAGCAAAGGAATACCCTGTGACTATTTAGAGGCAGTCATTTTTGGTAAGGAGTGTGAAACAGAAGAAGAAATGAGAAAGTCTCTGGGTCAAAGAATTTGTTCCAAAGCACTTTGTGTCAAAGAGAAGGAAATGAACAAGGGATGCTCGGGCAAGGTAGCTTGTCTCATCAAATAGGTGCTGGATTTGGGAACAGCAGCAGTGTTTAGACATATGCAGCTTTCCTGGTTAAACAGAAATAGGTCTGGCAAAGACTGTACCACTGTTCACACAGATATTCCTTGTTACGGATTTGTTGAGTTTATTGTTCTAAGTATAAAGTTTTGCATTTGTCATTGGTGGTTTACATGTGGATTTTTTCTCCAACTTGACAAGACCATTTCAAATTCTAATCCTGTCCTCCAATGCCTTCACATCTGTCACAGTTTGGTGTCATCTGTAGATTTAATAGGCTTACTCTCTGTGCTATCATCCACAACTGTAATGAAAATATTGAATCATATTAAATTAAAGACAGGCTCCTGAAGAGCCCAATTTGATAAATCTCTCCAGTTTGACAGTGAGCCACTGATAATTATTCTCTGTGTGGTTTTCCAACCAGTTAGGCTCACCAAACAGCAGTATCGTCTGGTTTATATTTCCATGGCTTAGTTATGAAAATGTCATGTGCAACAATGTAAAAAGTCTTACTAAAGTCAGTATGTGTCACATACTTTCCCTCATGTACAAGTCCTGTTAACTTTCAGAAAAAGAAATTAGATTGGTTTGACATGTTTTGTTCTTAATGAATCTGTGTGGGCTGCTTTTCACCTTATTCTTTTTTTTTTTTGCCTTACTTAGAAGTGTTTTGTATTTTTCTCGCTGTTTTCCAGAAATCAGAGCTTTTACCTTTGTTTACTTATTTTGACAAGTTTGCTGACTATGTTTATGTTAATATACCTAGGAATAAGGCTCACATTTTGTGGTGCTACCCAAAATAGGCCTCTATCCAGAAGAGACTTCTTATGCACATATGTCTGTACTTGTAAATCTATCTGTGCTGATTTTGGCCAGGATACAGTTGATTTCTTCACAGTGGCTAGTACAGGACTAAGTTTTGCAGCTGTGTTGAAAACAGTGTTGAGAGTACAGAGAGGTCTTCTCTATTGCTGGGCGGTTTTTACAGAAAGTCAAGACCTTGCCTGCTTCTCACCCCACCCCACAAGTGAGGAGGCTGAGGCAGCACAAGGAGTTGGGAGGCGACACAGCTGGGACAGCTGACCCCAGGAGAAGAAAAGGTTATTCCAGTCCACATGTTGTCATGCTCAGCATGTAAATGGTGGGGAGTAGGAAGGCAGGGGGACATATTTAGAGGGATGGCGTTTGTCTTCCTGAGTCACTATGACACACAATAGAGCCCTGCTCTCCTGGAGATGGCTGAACACCTGCCTGCCCATGAGAAGTGGTGAATGAATGCCTTGCTTTGCTTTGGTTGGGTGCATGGCTTTGTTTTATCTATTAAACTCTCTATATCTCAGCCCACGAGTTCTCTCACTTTTACGCTTCTGATTCTCTGCTCCATCCCACTGGGGAGCAGCGAGCAAGAGGCTCTGTGGGGCTTAGTTGCCACATGGGGTTAAACCAAACCACCATCCAATGCCCTCTTTGCTATTTCCATATTTCCCACTGTCTAGTTTCTTCTATCACATCTTTCTGAAAGTTCAAGGTTGTCAGAATGAAAGCATATTTCTCTATCCACTTTGCAAAAGTTCCTGGATGCTTTTGATGGTTTTCACACCCTTAATTTTCACAGATGGGACCATTAACAGAACAAAACAAAAGCTATGTCCTTCCTTGCTTTTCTAGGTTGTTTTTTTCCTCTCTTCCTCCAGAAACAGATGCTTTATTCAGATTGGTGCATTTCAGTTCAGACAGCTTTATGTTTGTCTTATGTGGGAACAAGTTAGTTTATAGGACAGAATCAATACTACCACTAGAGCAAAATGTGTAAATTGCACACTTCTTTCCTCTCAGCTTGTGTGACATTAGAATCCATTATCTGTACTGAGTTTTCAACAGCTCTCTTAAGTGATCCCACTGAAGAGTAAAAGAGTAGTAACCGCTCTCCCCTGGAACCCTTGAAAGACATTAATTTACCAGTACTTGGTATTAGTTTTCTAGAGAAAATAGGTGGTGTACATGGCTATGAAACGTGTATGACTATGTTTTATCTCTGTTTTTAACATGCTGCTAAAAGACCTCTTTCCTGTCAAGGGCAACTACAGTTTTGAAAACAGACTGTTGCAAGGGGCACACAGTCTCTGTGTCATCATAAAAAGTCTTTCTTTATGTGTTTTAGGTTGCAAAAGTTTGAATTCTGGAAAAATGTGGTTGAAATTAACATTGATATTAAGAAACATTAATATATATTTTAAAGAGAATAGAAAGAATTGCAGCATGTGCTTAAAGTACTTAGTAGGTATTTTGATAAAAAAGGTATTTTGACAGAAAAGGAGACAGAAGCAAAGAATTGCTTTTATTACTATGGTGGAGGCTGCACAATTTAGAGTATACACATATGAACAATGATCAAATGAAGCAAGAGAGGTAAATCACCTCCCAACATCTTAGCAGCTATATCTAAGTTTCAGTGGTGTATTAACAGCAATTTTGCAATTTGCATTTGGGATAGTTGCATTTTTATATTTGGACAATCAGGCAGGTATGTGGCACAATCTTAAGTGATCCCACCATAGCTGGGTTGTGATTAATCCTGTGACCACCTGCAAATGATCCTTTATGCTGTGAGTATGGGATGCTGCTGGGAAACATGGTTACACAGCCAGGCAGAGGTCCAGCTTTGCCCTGTGAGGAGATTAGGAGGACATAATAACATTTATTTCTTACATGTAGATCATAACATACAAAGAGCTTACAAACTATAGGTTTGTTTTCCCAAGAAATCAGTGCATATGAAAGTCATGGTCCAATTCAGAGACAGATTAATTTATGTTGCTTATCGATAGGCACACTGCCATTGTATACATCATAATAACATCATAATGGTATGAAAATTTAATTTTATGTTGATAATTTTACTATTAATTCTTAAAAACTTGTTTTGTTTTTAGATCTGCTAGGCTGGGTGCAATCCATTCATGTTTCTACATGTTGATACTCTAATTACCAGAAGTTGCACATTAAGAGACTTACATTGTACAAAGACAATATATTATATTGTCATATTAGTGCAGTCTGAGCTATTAACTGAGATGCCAAAAGATATCTTCTCTCATGTTATTTCAAATTCAGTTGTGAATACTTTGAACAAGCAGCTACATGCTTTCTTCACTTCTCACTCATCTTCATCTTCCCAAAAATGAGAAAATTACCCACTGTGGTCACAGATTTATGCTGTATTCAGCCAATGAATAAATAAGCAATTTTTTAAAAAACAGCACCCCTTTCCCTCAAACACCAACAGCCAACAACAAATAAAAGAACATTTGCTTACAACCTTCAAGAAATAAAAAATTCCAGCACTATGGTTCATGAACAGTAAGAATAATTTTCCAAACTACTGTTACAGGTAGATTGCATTTTCTTATATTACAGTTTCCACTCACTGTTTCTTCCATTTTGAAAATTCTGATATTGGTGCTGCTTTCTGGGAATAGGAATGGCTGGAAATCATGGCCATCCCTATGTTAACAGCAAATATTCATCACTAAACTCACATCACATATAAAGTTTCTCATGAAGGTGTAAACGTTTTTGATATATTTTGGCTTATGGCCATGCAGAAGTCTATCTGGAATCTGAAGCTGGTGTGAGCATTATCAGTAGTCTGAGAATGTTATTAAAGCCCATCAATCTCAATCAGAAATGGCTAACTTTACTGCAACTCCTGACTTTTCTCCATCATCAGCTATATCTGCATTGGTTCCAACAAAGGAGCCAAAAAGGGATATATCTAAATAGAGAAATTGGTGAGACTTTGGAGACTACAACAATACTTATCTGTTTCCATTTAGTTTTTACCATAGACAGGAAGTGGCATTTCAATGTAAAATAATTTTGGCTGGCACTATGGATTGCTAGAGGGTTTGAACTCACACATGCTCATTCTTTGCATTTTTCTAAGGACGAAACTCAGTTGATATACTCATTCCTTATGTAACTGGTGTCCTTACAGTGTATTGGCAGAGCACTTTTTAGTTTTACAAAAATAATATGAACTGTCAGTAGCACAGGAATACATGATAAGTACCAGAAATGATAACTGTAAAAGGAGAATCTCATGTATGCACAAACACAAAGAATGCCAGTCTTCCCTAAGGAGAAACCATGCAATCCAGCAGAGCTCTGGCATCAAACAACAATTAAGAAGCTACCTAAGCATTTTTTTATTTTTTAATTGGGGATGCATACTCCACAGGAACATGTAGACCTTGGAGAAAAGTTTCTACGGTGGTACTGACAACAGGAGTTCAACAAATTCTGTAGTGAAACTGAGTCATCGTCTCTAGTGCTGGGTCCAGAGCCTGACAGAAGGAGCTCAGTGTGAGCACAGATGTGTACAGTGTCTAGGCATTGTGGGTCTTTATAAATATAACACAATAATATGGGAAATTTTGTTTATTTACTTGAAAGTGGAAAGAGAGAATATATGGGGGTGGTTTTGGCAAGTCAAATCAATTTCTATTTAGGAAAGAAGGTGAAGAGAAAGCTCATATGGCATATTTCTTTCACAACATATTAGAAATTTTTAATCCAAAATTAGGTTTGTTCCAGGATATATTGAGCCTTACTGTAGTGACAGATCCAATGACACTTCAAAGTGCCTCAGAAGAGTCCTAATTGTTCTTCAAATTAGAATGAGAAAGATTTCCTAGTTGCAATTGCAATCTTCATGAAATCTTGTGAGGACATGTTCTTATTCCTCAAAAAATATCCTTGATTTTGTCATAAAAATCAATATACTGATAAAAATTCCCTATCCCAATTCCATGCAGAATATTCTGTGACATTTTTATGACTTCAGGAAAAGACAAAGGCAGGCCAGATAGATCTATAATAACAGTACAGAGATATCTGAGGACTTTGTATTGCATCTTGGGATTCTTCTAGGAATGCAGTGAAAGTTTTTAACTGCAGAGATATCAGATTCATACAGTGACATAAATCTTCATCCCCTTTTTATTTTAATTGTAATGGTGGAAAATCTGAGTAAGTCTGAAACAGTAAATAAAATGTATCAATGTACATACGTGCATGTACTGAGGGAGAAATAAGAACTTATTGTTAAACTGCTGCTTCAGAAGGCAGTAATGATTTTTGGTGACTTAAAATTTGAATGCTTTGATGCCAGTTTTTTGTTCCTCCATAAAGGAACAGGAAAGAATCCCTTTTGCTCCAATATTTTGAGCTCAGAAGTATACTCATCCAGGAAGTGAACTGAGCATCACAAAATATTTAAGACCAATCACTTAAGCTGGCTGTGATCAAGTTTCAGTAAAAGAAAACAGAAAACAGAACACACCTATAGTTTTTCAGCTGCTTATATGCATACTGAGAACTGCTTGGTGAAATTTTTAGTTTTATACTTACAATATGCTAGAGAGTATAGATGTTTTTGAGGCATGCATTGCAATTAATTTTTTTTAGCTCAGAACTAATATCTGTCAAAGGGAAAAAAAAAAAGGCAACCAAAACTTTAAAGACTTTTAAGACTATTTATGTCTGCTAGAGTGTTTTTTTATAGTGTATTTGAGGTTTTCAAAACAGCCCTAGCAGTAGGTGTTTCTACACTTGTGGGCCAGCAGTTCCTCACCTTAGAAGAATCCTAAGGTTTTGGAGGCAACCAGTCAGATGGAAAAAGAAAATCATGGCTAGGTGAGAAACAATAGGAAGTTTAATTGAATTTTTTTAAATGGAAACCATATTTAGGTTATAAAACAAAAATTATTGTATCATTATTAGTATTATTACTGCTGTGAAATAACCAATGAGAAAATAGAATTAATTTGTATAGAAACTAATAAATACTTAGAACTTTGTGAACTTAGTCTCCATTTTACTACATTTCACTCTGATTTACTGTTATTTTTAGGTTTCTTATAAAATTAGTCTGGAAATAGGTGTTTCAAAAATGAGATAAATGAAAAGGTAGATTCCTAAGAAGATTCCTAAGAAGGCTGTTCAATTTTAGAAATAGAACATATGTATTAGAGGCATGCTTTTATATTTCTTTTGTTTTTTGTTTATACTTTCAAACTACTTTTTTAAAAGATGGGAATGGAAATGGAGGAAGTTAGTGTAAGGAGAAAATATTATTGAATGTAGACAATGAGTAAGCTTGAAAGGACCATGGAAATCAGTGTCACACAAAGTACAGCTAAGAAAGACTGTGCACTCTCAGGCTTTGTTTTCTGTGGCCTGGAGAGCTTCACCTGGGACCAGAATTTTATATCTCCAAATACTATCTCAGCTAAACCAGCTTTTTTGACCTGCTGTGTTTGAAAATGGGAGCTCGGATGAGATGCTGATTGTTAATCACTGTCTTTGCCCTTGGAATATTAAATAAAATGCAATGGAGGAAAGGGAAGGAGAGAGAGATAGGAAGGAAGCAATGGAAAATATCTGTTCATTACAGTCTAATAAACAAGAAGGAAAAAATTATTTAATAGACTTATCACAAGGAGTGATTGAAACAGAAATGAGATTTATTTACTCTAGCAACTGAATTATATTTTAGCTTCAAACAAAACAACAGAAGGAATCTGTGGGTTTGTCATATGAGAACAAATGAATAAAAAACTCCAGGTAGTAAATACGTCAGTGACCTAAATTTAAGCATTAGGGTTCCAAAGTTAAAAACCAGAATGTCCACATATACAAAAATCAGGTTCCTTTTCGAATCCCATATTCAGGTATCTAGTTTTACAAGAAAAAATGTGGAGTGACTAACAATATTTTCCAGTGTAAAAATTATTTTTCTTTTATTTTCAAAATGGATTGAGTTTTTAGTATAAGTTGTAACTTGATATAAGAATTCCTGCAGTATCATTTACAAAAAATTATCTTTTTCCAAATTCTAAATTCAGAAATTAATAATGAAAGAAACTTCATCACAATACTTTAACAGAAAAGAAGAAAATAAACAGAAAACCCAAGAATAAATAAGGCACTATATCCTAAAGTTTGCTAATTAGTTTGGTGCGTTAAATAACCTAAGTCTGTCTGGGATAGCCAGGTGAACCTGTTCCCCAACAGAATTTGAGCAGCACTGTGAAGAGTAACAAGGATAGAATTGATGATGTAATATATTTAACAAGAAATGAACTAAAAGGAAAAAAAAATCCCAAACATAATTTGTCACTCTTAATTTTAGTCAGGAGTTTAGAAAAATATTTTTCTACCTTCAATAACTTAGAAACCATTTATAACTGTCCTTTGCTACTGTATTTCCAGTGTTTCTGTAAGTGCTGTACCAAAGCTGTAAACGATTTTAAAAGCAGGCTTGATCCATAATGTGGTATTCTTTATTACCGTTCTAGAAGAACCACCATAAAATGGTCTCTGCTCATCAGAAGGTGTACCCAGAGAATAGGCAGCTTCAACAGCCTCCATGAAAACCTGTAGGTTTGATACACTCCATCCCATACAGAATTGTTATACATAGCACTTTTCTTGTGGGTTTTCATCAACATTTTGGCATACAAAAGGAAAAGAATTTCGGTTACATCATGACAGACATTACAATATTTGAACAAATCGTAAAATTTTGAGGTGTTAGAGAAATCAAAGTAATTGTCACGTTACATACTGGTTCACTGAGATCACAGAAAGGTACAAACTAAAAATCATTGTAGAAGTTAAACAGGTCTTTACCTTTTAAAGCATCACCATTTACTGAGGTCTCTGAACTGCATAACTCTCTAATGGCAAGTTTGTTTATTTCTGAAGCATGCTATAACAGTCAAACTTCTTTGGGAAGAAAAAGGGAAAGGAAAATGTAAATTTTATGCTCAGTATTAAGCTAGAAATAGAGAAGAGTAACATCATCTTAGTACAAGTACCTCAGTGTTCTGGATAGGGGGCAATCACTCAATCCTGAAGAAATTCTTGATCTTAAATTAGGAGCTTCCTGAGATTTAATTTTAATCAGCAAAGTGCTTTTGAGGAAAGTTTCTCAGTTCTCCCCACTTAACATTTGTTGATTTAAAACTCAGGGTCATCTCAAAGTATAAAACTCTATTGCATGTGGAGGAAAAAACACCCTCAAATGCCCTCCAACTGCTGATGGGGGTTCAGCTGATGGCAACAAATTAGAGGTATCCTGAAGTGAACTCCCCCAAAATGTGCTTTGCATGGACACTGGCTCTTGATGAGCTCTAGACTTGATCCTGTTGTGCTGTACTGCTTCCAGTCTCCCTCTCTTACATGAGCTCCAGCTTCAGTCCAAGGTATTGAAGTCACCCTCACATGCAACTCATTCCACTTGTCTTCCTTGGCACCTATTTTCATCCCTTCAGTTCCTGTGTTAAAAGCCAGCTTCTCTTCTTCACTTGCTCTCTCTGCTCAATTTCTCACCTCTTAGCGAGACTGCTTGACAGATGTTTGCCTCTCTTGAGGTTTTTGCTTTTAAAAAAATACATAACCTTTGTATTAATATCAGTCGTAGAAAGTGAAAACATAAATCACATATTTATAACCGTGACTTAGAAGTTGTACACTCAGCTAAGTTTCCATAGTTCCTCCTTACTTTTTTGCCCTCTTCTGGGAAAAATGAAGTGGCAGAGAGAGAAAGGAAGAGAAATACGTCTTTATGTGTCTGATGACCACTTTTCTACCATGACAATAAAAATAAGCATTAAAAAACAGAAACTGGTTAAAATATATGCTCTCTTTTAGTGTTTACCTAACAGTAGAAAAGACTAGGTAAACACCTGAAAATAATGAGAATAATAATTAAAAAAAATTAAAAGTACCATTTTAAATTTAGCAGCTGTTGTGGGGCCTATGTATTTATTTATATTTTCATGCTAAATATAAAAAAAAGAATAAGTTTTCTTCACATGCTCAACAAATTATGTATTCATTTCAGTGAATGAAATTAAGTTAAAAGAAAAGGAACTGTTTGGGCTTTTTTCCCCCTTTTTGTTTTTCTATTTCCTGCCTAGAGAAACAATATATGCCTCCAGGTTACCCAAATTACTTGGCTCTCTTAAGTGACTTGGTTTGGTAGATCAATTATTAGTGATTCAGGTTCTCAGTGCATAATGCACAAGATATATTTGAATTCAAGTCAGCAGCTAACCTTTTCTCAGGTGGATTTTGGTACCTGTAAGCCTTTCCATCAGAAAACAAAAGGAATATTGTGCTATTATGTGCTCCTTCTGTTGAAAATGCTTGCTAGCTTGAAATATCAACAAGTTTTCACAAATCTGAACACAGAACTTGTAAATTTTTCTGTAGTCTGTGGTGAAAGTCTGAGCCCTTTGTTTGGCCTTGAATTGAAGCCAAACCCAAAAGCTCTTCATACACTTAGAATTCTGTTGTTACTCTAGAAAGGAGGAAAGAAACAAGGCATTTGAGCTGTAAATGTGCAATCAATAGTTTTTTCTGTCACTGGGGAGAACTAGAGTGATATTTCTGCTGTGTCCTTGAACTGGAATGCTATGTCATCAGGTGCATCTGTTACTCTTCATTGGGTAGTCATTTGGCTTAAGCTCAAGCTGGCAAACTTCTGAATGTATTCAGGACCCCTTTTAAGTCTTGTAACACTTATTCCTGGTTTTAAAAATCCCCATATGTGAAGAAAAAGGCTTAATGTTTTCACTGCCTATGTGTTTTCAATGAATTTTATGTTTTACCTCTTTCTTTGCCTCTGTTCATGTTTGATCACTGGCCTTTATAATGGATTATTTTTGATGATACTTGAAAACCAAAGAAAAACATAGGTTTTTTATGTTCATATTTTTGTTCCCTGAGAAAGTTGAACTACTTAGTATCTCTGTGATTTTGCTTCATGTTGAATTTTCACAATATTAAGCTCAAATGTGTGATACCACCTTTTAAAACAAAAAAAAATCCATTTAGCCCCTGAAAAATGTGCCTGAGTTTTGCCATAATATAAAATATAGTATATAGTTTTGCTTAATATATAAATCCAAGGTATTATGGATGGGAGTAGATGACTTTTATTGACACCACAGGACTTGAGAATATCAAATGAAAACCAGACGGATTTCCCTTTGAAAATGAGAGTACTTGAGAAAATCTGTAAATGAAACGGCAGCAGACAGGGAAAAAGAGCTAATAAGAAAACCATAGAAGAAATTAAAACCAGGAACAAATGAAAGTGTGTTTCCTGCCTTTTGCACTGCTGTTGGCTCAGAAGGATGAATGAATGAAAAAAGAATTGTATCTTGATATTAGTCTTTTTTCTATATTCTGACCTCAGTCTTCGAGGTGCAAGGATAAAGGAGGCAAAGCACTCAGTTCTCCCTTATTACACCCAAGGGTGTAAGGTACTATTTTAACACTACCTTCAACAAAGACCTATGTGTCGCCCTGGTTTTACAAGGCCCCATAAGTTGTAACACTGTAGCTGTAGTTTCCCATGCTTGTTCTGTAAACATGGTCCTTGTTTTTCTTAACCGGCCGGGATTGTTTTGCACTTGTGGAATTGTTTTTCATTCCTTTCCCTGGGGTGGAGAAAGATGATTGACCATGTCTTTGTCCTGTAAACCTTTAGGGGTGTTGACCCCTTTCACCAATCTTTGACTGTCCTTAGAAACATATAAAAATAGGCAAATAAAGAAGGGCAGGGCTTTTGGTCGGTCCGGCCTGGAGAATCCACTGCTGCTCTGAGACCCGCGTGTTTCTTCTGTTGCCAGCTGAGCAACACCTATGAACTCTTTATCTTTTCATGAAAGAGCCTCTGACAAGACAGCATGTGCAGAATGAGGTTCTGGATTACACTTGAACCTAAGATTTAAAATATTTCATTTATTAGCTTAATAGATTAGTAAAAGAAACAAATGAGGGCTGAAAAGCAAAGATCTCAAAGTGGGAATCTCCACTATCCAGAGTCAGTATATTCCTCCTTTGGTTGTGGCTACTCTTGCAGGTTATTGCTTCAGTAGTACTTGCAACAGTGTGGATCCTCACCTAAATGTAAAATGGGAAAATATTTACACCTAGAAGTAATAAAATTGAAATATTTTACCAATTTTACACTGGGCATTAAAAAAAACTCATGTTTAAAGCAGTTTCTATGTGTTCATCCACCTCTCAATATTTTAATATCAACATTTTAAAAAAATGAAAGTACAACTTTACAGCTGAAGGATGATTTGTAGTAGTGTGTTCTGCCAGGGCAGCTGCCCAGCTGTGTCTCTTCCCTAGCCTATACTGAACAAAAACTTCAAAAGCTGCTTTCCAGTATTCTGGATATTTGCACCATGGCTCAAGATGCAATCACTGTGGCCTTAGTGCAAACTTCATAAGACTGCATAAATTACAACAATGTTTTTTGATAATTGATGGTTAATGTATATTTCTTTCTTTGCTGTTATACTTTCCTTTAAAGATTATATAAGTGTATGATAACTTTTTTCTTCATAACGCCTTTATATACTTTTCTTTATACTGACTTTATACCTGGTCAAGTAATTTTATTCCTTCACAGTGGGAAGATTTGGAAATTGTTATCCATACTTTACCCTTTACCCTGGCTAGTGGGGTTTGAGTTCCTGATCTGTGCTGTCTTCAAAAGAGTGAAGCAACCTGTCTCATGATGTGGAGGTGATCCTGGCACTAGAATCAGTCACAACTTGGTGACCTAGGTCACTGATTTCTCCTGAAATAAAACTGTGGCTACCAGTAACGGAAATCTATCCTCCTCTTTTTGTTTAGTAGTTTCACTGGTGATAAAAATTGCACAACGATTAAAAGCAATGATTGTATCTTCTGTGCTCTGCATGGGTACCTCTTCATGCATTAATAATACAGGTATTCAATAAAATCCTCATCTGCTTTCAGCTGACAATTGTTTAACTTTTCTTTACACAGAGGCTCATGTTCTTTTTGCAGTATGACAAAGCTTAATGGAGGTGTTGTGAAATGCTTTCATTGAAGATCTTCTTTAATTATAGATGTCCTGCATGACAAGTTCTTCTTTAGCATATGTTTCTTCACTCCAAGAACATCAGTTTAAGTCAGTGATCAAAGTGTAGTTGAGGGAAAATCAGTATATTAATAAATCCAACCTTGCTCTCCATGAACTTCCCCTGAAATTTAGCCCCAGCTCACCAGACTCCATCAAAGCATTTAAAGGCTGATTCATACCAGGTACAGCCCGTTGAGCCAAGCAGGTACAGCTTGCCTTCTCTTCAGTGTTTCTCATGTGACAGTTCCTGCAAGATACCACATTGTCTTCTGTGGAGAAAGGGTCAGCCCTGTATAACTCATCACCTTGGAATTTTATAATTTCAGTTCAAATATTTTGCATTGAATATGTGCCTATTTGGCTCTTTGCAGCCCACTTATCTCTCAAAGATTAAAAATGTGCTTTTAAAAATACATCAATTCTGAAATTCTTTTTTGCTGTTTTCATACAACTATATTTAAATGAAAGTAAAGTCAGCATAGCTGTTTTTAAAACATTTATAACATAAAATCTTGAGTGTAGACACATTGAAAAAATATTTCAACCATGTTTACTCTAAGTGAAAATATTAATTTACTCTTGATTGAATTAGGTAAAGTGTGACTTAAATGGATGGCACAAATCCGCATTCATGCCTTACCATGTCAGAGTACAGGTGATATACGTGAAAATGAGAGAATTCTGGTTTATTGAGTACTCATGTAACGTGAGTGACAAAATTGTTTTGAGGGACTATGAAATTGCCTCTGTCTGTTAGCATAAACAAGGTATCAATTCTAAAGCGAAAAGGAAAAAACATCCTCTTAAATATGGGTGTGGCTACTTTACACATTAGAAAGGTTGTATAGGGAATGATGGGAAATAATTACAGATGCAAAATACATGCTGGAGCACTTTATTATGTAACATAGCTGAGCTTACATGTGGTTAGAAACCGATCTCGGTTTGGGAATTGTTTTGGGTTTTGTTTCCATTACTTTGCAGCTTGTAGTGCTGACAGTGAGCTTTGCAGAATGTCACAAAAGGTCAGCGGCGGAGTTAGCCCTCAGCCGTAACTGTATCTTAACTATGATGTAGAGGTTATAGAAACATATAAATACAATTTTTTTATTGCTTCTCTGGCTATTAAAAGTCGATGTATTGCCTACAGATTCTTACAATTTGCACCTCAGAAGCTATATGTGATGCATTCACTAAATATAGTGGTTTGAAAGTTCTTGTATGCTTGTTATATGCCTCAAAATCCACAGACATACTGAGCTCCTCCAAGAGTCTGAGTTCCTCACATCACTCCAGCTAAAGACTTGAGTTTTGTAGCCCCAACTCAGATCATGACAAACCCTTGAATGCTACTAAGACAGTATTCTCTACATGCTGTATCTGTGGGATATACATTCTGTTTTGAACAGTGTCAGCTAGACAGTAAAGAAACCAAAATTAGCTTTCAATGCAAATTTATTTTTTATTTAATTTATATGTTTCACTTTCAGCACAATTATGTTTAAGTACTTGCCAACAAAGCACTTGAATAGTAAAAGTTGCAAAGCAGTTACAAAAAAAAAGATTATTTCTCGTTTACTCAGTTAAATTCTTACAGGAAGTTTTGTGAAGTCACAGATATAAAAACCCCTCCTACTTACTCATCACATTTGTATACCTAAATCACAGATTTACATGGAAACAAAGCATTAGGAAGTTTAATATAGTATTATGAAATCTGAAATTAATTGAGTGGGCAAAAATGGTTTTATTTTATCAAACAGCAGAGATTATCCTTATTTGGTATAAACTGTTGCTGCTATACTGACCTTAGCAGACATACCCAGATTTAAGAAACTGATACTGTGAACTAGCATGTTAAAAGACCAGATATCTGTTTTATCTTTAGCAGGACGTATTCTGTCTTTGCATTAAGAGACAGCTTGAAAGACAGCTTTACTGTCCCATGGAAATTCCAGTAACAACATTTGTAGTAATGTTTCTCACAAAATAAAACAGAGTTGAGAAAAAGAAAATCAAGCCTTTTGACAGATTAAAAGGATGTGAGAAAATTCAAATCAGAAATGCTGAGATATTTGTTTGGAATATTTTTTATTTACACAGCATTTTTCTTCATACTTCAGTTGAAACACTTTCAAAAAACAGACGTAATATCCCCTGGAACAAGAATATGTGGTCAATGGCAACTGTTCAGTTTTGGGTGGGAATATGAGTAAACTGGAGGAGGTACAAAGGGTAATTTCTTTTACAAGATTCCTAAAGAGACTTTAGCACTCATAAGGGTTTTTGCTCTTTTTATTTTTTCTCTTTTTTGTTTTTTAAGCTCAGGGTATTTTCCCTTCCTAAGTGAAACATAGTTTGCAAACTTAAGCTTAGGCCTTAAGCCTTAAGGACTTTGTTACTTCTTTGCCCTTTCATTTCCTTTTATGCACATTTCATGTCTGAAGCCTTTATATATTGCACCTCCTCACTGGGAACTTTAGGAAAGAAGTATTCCATTTCATCTAATTTTTTTTCAGCTCTTTTAAGAAGGCGTGAAGATGTAAAGAAGGTCAGAATTGTCATTATAATGACAAAAGCTAGCTAGTCACAAGTGACTGGCTCTTGTGAAAGGCTCATAAGAGAAAAAGACAGACAGGTTCAGCTAATTATTTTTTGTTATCCCTTCTTCAAGACAGTTTAGTGTAATTTCAGGAGAGAATATACAAGGTTTACCAAAGCTGGAAGTGCAGCTGGTGTTGGGATTACCAAATGTGGTGTAAATGAGGAATGGTAGACAATGCAGTTTATCAGACCTCTTGAAGCCATTGATTAAAATCTCATATATTTTTCACAGATAATTATTTTGTGTCCTGTACTGACAACAGCCATCAGTTTGATTCCTGTGCTGTTTCAGTCCACCCTGTTTAACCAGAAAAATTTAAATATTTGATCTAATCAGTTTTTCTAGACTCTGTCTGTGTAAAGGGTGAAGAGACATGTATCTCCAGCAGTAAAGTCGTACCAAACCTGGGTGGACTGTCTAAAACTTGTACTTTTGGATGCTTTTTTGTTGAAATAACAATGAAGGTCATTTCTAACTTACATAAAGCTACAGTTGGATAGGTGAGCACCTATACTGATTATGTGCAGGAATTACCAGGTAATGCTGCAAAAAAAACCAAAAAAACCTTAAACATTCTTTGATTGTTTTTAAGAGAAAATGTCCTGTGTTAACTTTGTCAGATGCCACACTTCTGTCCTGTTCCTCTTCGTCCTAAATAAGGAGACAGGATAATGGTAGCATTTCTCATTTCCCATGAAATATACATGATATATATGAAATTTAGCCTATTTTGCATTTGAGGAAACAAGATTAATTAAAGTAATTATTCAAAGTCAACTTTTAGTGACATACTTTACAGAATTATGGTTAGTCATCATGATGCTTATGCTTCTCTGAGTAGATATTTTTTTCTAAGACAAATCCAGTTGAGTCATATTTGTATGCTTCTGGTGAAATAATGAATTTAAGGTAGTTTCATTACTTTTACTAAATATTTTTTTTTTTGAATGGATTTCAGCTGTAACTTATGACATGAATAATTGTAAAAATCTATCCTGTTAATTCTTGATGTGATTTTAGTTCCAGTTTCATTTTTCACATCTGTGTGTACTGTACCAGTATGTTTGCTTTACAAGAGAACCTCCATGTCTTCCCTCATTTTTACATCAGTATAGACCAAGTGAACCTAGGAGAGATATTTTTGCACTAAAGAAATAAAAAAAAAATTCTTCGTGTTTTGATCCCAGAATTTTAATCTTTGAACTTCTTTCAGCATTTTTCATAGGAAGTTACATCTCTCTATGTCCTCTGTATTTCTAGTGTTTTGTTGTAAAGAGTACCATCCTCTTATGCCCCAACAGTATTCAGCACAAAGTTCAAACATCTGAAAGAACAAGTACTTTGTATTCTGCATATGTTTTATTGTCTGTGGTTTTTATATTTCTCATGTCTGATAGTTCTATTAAAACCAATGTGTTAACTTCAAAGGGAAAAAAGCTATTTTAATAACATTTAGCATGGATAATTAGCTTACTTAGCACCACAATATTAGGAAATTTGATGAGTGATTTGTTTGTATGTGTTGATTACAAATTTAAATATTTTTCCTTGCAGCTCAAATACTTTATTAAAACTGCTCTACATTTTTTCCAAGTTTCATTTTATTTAGTTTGATGAGCAATTATTACTTCTAATACACTTGCAAAATATTGTCATTACATACATGATGAAAATATTCTATTCTGCTTTGATGTAGCATTTGATTCTTCAATTGAAAAATCACTATCTGAATGTGTGAAACTATATACACTTAATGAAAATATGGACAAGAAAGAAGGATTGGCTGTCTAAAATGCAATAAAAACATGCTTACTTATTTTACATGTAAAAACATTAGCACAGACTAATATTTAAATTGTTTGGATCTCTTTTACAGGGAATTGTGTGCAAGAAAGCTTTAATGATTTAATGATACACCTTTTCCAATATCAACTTTTTTCCTTGGCAACTGTTTTCTGTACATGCATGACAAACTCCAGTGTATGTAATCATGATAAATTGCTTATACACATGAAATCCTAAAGCCTCCTGAAAATTAGGTCAGTGTGAACAAACAAATGCTGGGTGTTACAGAGGTTGAACCTTGTGACATATTTCTCTGAAGAAGAATGTTGGAAATAATATGGGGAAAAGTGCAAATGTCTTCAGATCCTTCTCTGTGTATATACTTTCTATTTTGCAGTTTTAAAAACACGAATAATAGATTTTTTTTTCTTTTCCACAGAAGACACTGACAGTGTCCTTTTAAATCTAAAAATAGAGGTCTCCTATGAGCAGTGGTTTCCTTTTACACTCTGCTGCAGTCGCTGTTTCTCCTTGCATTCCCCTTCCCTTCCTTCATAATTGTGGAAAGTCTCAGAGAAAATGCTTTCACTACTTTTATTTTTCCTTGATATTATCAATACTTTTCACAAAGCTGGTTCCTCTTGCCGTATCATTTTTTTTTTCTTTTACCTTTTTCTACCTCTATTTCATTTCATTCAGCCAACAGCAGAATACCTTTCCCCTTATGTTCAGGCAGCTCACTGCAGAGCAGTAGCAGTGGTCCATCAATGTCCTTGATTGCTGAGGACATTGTAACAAGTTGCCCTCTTACAGAGTTTGCAGTGGGAAGAAAGAACTCTTGCCCTAAAAAGATGAAAAAGGATTTCAAAATCCAAAAGTAATCTTTTATGTGAAAAAGAATGACAACAGACCCATTTTAAAAATTGAGAATACTCATCAGAAAGCAAAGGTTTCCAAATAAATATTGCTCTGCCTGCTGTGCCCTTGCAGGACATGTTCTTGCTTTCACTCAAATCAGTGGCTTTCTGAGCTGAGGCAAAGTCTACATAATTTCTTCTGTCCCTAGGATGCTTCTTTTAGTATCGCTCTTGGGAAGGTGAGTTATCTCCTCTCAGAGTTATCTTTATCTTTTTCTGTGTTGCACAATCTAAGCTTTTCATGACTGTCAGCCTTCCCTTCCTGGAGAGTAAGTTGCTCAAAGGATAAGCAGAATCAATCCTTGGCATCAAATGCCATCTAACACAGGATCATAGACTCATAGAATATGTTGATTTGGAAGGGAGTCAGTTGTTTCCTTTTGTAGGGAGGTTCATGAAAGAAATAAAGACTTATCAACCCTGTGCCCAGCACAAACCCGAAACACAGTCTCATGCTAGCCACTGTGAAGAAAATTACCCCAGCCAAAAGCAGCACACTGAATCTTCTGTGGAAGTCTTGCATTAACCCCTGGTTTGTATCATGAATCATAGTGCATGCTGAAGTTTGTGCTGCTATTTCACCAGTGTTGTTTTCCACATCAGCTGCTAATATGTTATGCATCAACAGTGCTATATCTTCTTCACATAGATGATCATAACCAGCCTATGAGAAGTGGAGAGACATTCTTGTGATTAGTCAAGTAACTTCATCCACAGCTGTCCTTCACTAGGCTCTGTATAGGTCCTTTCAGTGTGTTAAAATTAATAGATTCATAGGTTTTCCTCCTTGGTCTCACACAAAAGCTCCTCCCAGTGATAGATGTATGAGGAAAGTATTTCTAAAATGTAACATCTAACTGCATTAATTAATTGTTATTAATGCAGACATTTTTAAGAATGAATGAAAGCAGCATCTGGTAGAGCATTTTTAGATCTGAAAACTATTAGAAGATTTCTAACAAATGCAGTTTGTAAATTTTTTTTCAATTACTTAATTATCCATAAATATGTTGCTTTTCCAGAAAGTGTGTTTGGCTGGTCTCACTTCATGGCCTATACCCACTGTTGTCACATGGTCTACATCAATTCAGAAGAAGGAGAGTCTCAGACAGGAAAACACAGTGCAGGAATTTATTGTGGGATGCTTGGGAAGATTATCAGCAGCCAGGCAACATAGTCTGACTTCTACAAGCAAGGGAGGCATGTTGCCAACTCATTCCAATGCAAAAACCAAACTCCAGCCTATTCTCTTGCTCTTGTCCTCTACTGATTATACAGCACAATAAAGCACTGGCTAAAGGTTTTGCTGTAAGCAATCACTAAATACTACATCATTGCAGATAGGATCAAGCTGAATTGATTTGTCCATGATTTATTAATTCATGGTGAGTAAATACCATATTCCTTCTAAAGTAGAATGCTCCACTTTACATTGTGAAGCCATCTAAAAGCATCTGAACTAGATTCTTTTCTCTTAAATTAGACTAGGAAGCATTCTCAGGAAGATCATCTAGTATTTTCCAGATGGTAAAAGGCATTTGTACCATTAAATTTAGCTAGAATCAGAACAAAATAAGAGGTTAAAATGCATAAAGTGTGAATTTTTGGTCCTGACTCCAGCTGTTTTCTTGAAAGATTTACTCCTTTTGCACCACAGGACTGCCTAATGGAGACATTTAAGGTTCAATTTAATTAGAATACATTGGAACAGAATACATTTCTGTTCTTGAAAATTTTATATCTAACAATGCATATCAGCTGTTCTAATATTTCTTCCAAGACATTGTCTAAGGGCTTGTGATCTATAAGTATTTGGGCTATTTTTACCCCATTAGAACACTGGCACAACATTGGTTCTTATCACCATTTAAGGCTACACTAAACATGGAAAGAGTATTGTTCAGCCGGCCCTATGAAAGTTTTATTCAAACTCCTCACCTTTGCTTCTGTTACAGCTATTGTTGAATCCCCAGTCTGTTATTCAGTGGTGTTAAAAATCTAGAAAGGCTCTGGACTACAGAGAGCTAATCCAAGAGCTAGCTAAGGACACAGCTCTGCCTTTTGGTTAGTCAGAAGCCAAAAAGTAGCCAGGAGACATGGGATGGTCTGTGAGTATTTACGTTTGTTTTCGGAACCTATAGGTGGCTCAGAATGACCTGGGTGCATTGTGTTATGGAGGGGGCACATAAGGCCAGTGGCACCAAATAGAAAAGGAAAGGGAACCTAGGACGCATCATTGCGAAGCCAGGATTCAATAGTTTCACAAACTCACATAACAGCTTTTTAAACAGAAATTAGTATTTTCTCTTCCTCTGGTTTCTAATACGATTATAAGGCCACTTAGAAATTCCTTTTACATTCCAGTAACTGAAATTAAAACTCATCTCTGAGGTTTTATTCCTTTTCTGGTATCAGTTTAAAACAGCTCACCCCAATCTGTCATCTTTAGACTTGATCCCTTCTGTTGAACTTATGCACCTACCATGAGAGTTTCACCCCCTTGCTCTACAAAAATTGCTTCCTGATAGTGTTTCTTGAGTAGGGAAATCTACCTTCTCCATAGTCAGTATATTTCCAGATGTGAGAGTTTACAAGGAAGGTTCATAACCTGACTTTATTTAGTATTTGTTTCTATTTGTCCTTTTATTTCTGTTTGTCAAGAAAAATGATTCTTGAACATGTTCTGAAGTTACCCTACTGAGAAACAGGAAATTCATTGCCTTAGCTTGGTAGAATTCGTTTTAATTTATAGAATTTAATCATCAGAATTTATTCTTACTTAGATTTACCAATCTCTGATGTTTCCAACTCATGTAAATAACAACCAAAATTTCATAGTCAAGACGTCTGTATTGTATATTCAGGTGCTGACCCTGATTATCAATGGATGCAGAAAGTAGTATAAATACCCTGAGTATCTGGTTTCTAATAAAATTTCAAAGTCAAAACAGTACAAAGAAGGGTGATATTTGACCGTATACTCTCTGCCAACAGGTCACACATTTTTTCAGCTGCTGTGCATCTTCCTGTTTGTAGCAAAGAAACATCAGAAAGTTTTCTCAGGAGCAAGAAGGTAAAGTAATTGGAAGAAAATCTACTGCGCTAACTTATAGCAATAGTTTGTCCTCTCATTAGAAGGGGTAGAGCTTGTAATAATCTCCAAAATGTTCAGACTATTCTTTGGATGTACTAATGAGTTAGGGAATGGAAAATCAGAGCCTTCTTCTGCACCATCCAATGAAAACTACGTGATGTGTCTAAGACATTGTAGATTTTGGACATGAAGATACATATACTTGTGTGGAGAGACAGAGTGAGAGAGACAAACACACAGAGAATGCAGTAAGTGATGTTTTTAAAGTTCTGTCTCTTTGTATGGGTGTCCTAAATATTCAGTCACTGGGCTACATGAAATCCTGGGACAATGTAGCCTGGCAGTACCTCAGCTGAACCACTGACATTTTTAAATGATTGTTTCTCCTGTCTGGTGTAATTTTATTTGATACTTTCAACAACACTTTAAGGACTCTTTTGTAGAAGTTTCAAATCTTGCATCTGGGTAACTTACTGAAAATGTAACTTGACAGCAGAGTGGAATCTGTCTTTGCTTCTTTTTGTAAAGGGATCAATAGCACTTTACACCTAATCTTTATTTCAGCTTTTAGGCTTTTAATGCATCATTTGCTTCCTTTTGACACATAGGAAGAAAAAAAGTGCTACAAAACAACAATATAATTTTTCCTTCAATATAATTGACAGGAAACTTTTTCTTTAGCTCTGTGGAAAGAAAAATCTAAGAGTTAGGGTCACAGAAAACATTTATTTTGTTTCTCAGAAGACTGGGTAAAGGAAATGACTTTTCAATCAATGAAAAGCTAGTCAATCAGAGAAAAAGACAAAAAACCCACCAAAAACAATACAGAGGAAATTGAAGTGCCTTTTGCACTCTGTGCACATGGTTGAAGGAAGTATTTTCCCTAGACTATGCATGAGCAACTGCTCTGCTAGTTGGCTTCCCCCAGCTGAATCAGCAGGAGCCAACATGGGGAGAAAGGGACACAAAAGACGTTGTGGGTCATTGAGTCAACCAGGCTTGTCATCATTAAAGACTTCTGTTTAGGGTCTCCCTCTGTTCCTGCATGCCACCCTGACCACAGTGGAAGGGGTGCTTGACATTTGAACTACGAAAGGAAGTCATGGTCTGGGAATTTTTGTCAAATAAAGGAGTCATAAAGAATATTTTATTCAAACATGTTCTAGCTTTCCACTAGNTTTGTGAATGATTATGAGGATTGGAATGTCTCTAATTACTCACATTACAAACATACCTAGATGTACCTCTCAGTTACTTAGCACACTTTGGCAGTTTTGCAATACAATAAAAACAATGAAAAACTGTTGAGTTCATAATAGTGAAGTCAGACGTTTCTTCATGATTAGGAACAAACTTGAAGGTCAGAAGAAACCAGTAATTACTATTTCTGTAGATGACAGCTAGCAGAGCATGTTATCAGGTGTAGCTAAAACTATCCAACTCCTGAACTATGTGGTGTTTCTTAGTTCCTTTTAGGTTTTAGTGTATTATTTTCAAATACAAGAAAGTCAAAAGAATTGAATCAAAGAATACAGATGAGAAATTACACAGCATCATGGCAGCTATGTGAGAAAAGAAATGATGTTAGAGGCAAACAAGAGAATCTCTGTCACTGCCAAAACAATATAACTAGCATTTCTTAAATACTTGAATCTTTATGGTATCTTTATTTTACTCATATGGTAATAGGAATCCTAGGCATTGAAATTTATAGGGCCAATTTTGTACCTTTCACATATTTCTCTGTAATAAGGATGGCATTCAACCGTCTTTCCTGGAGGCCCACTTCATTTCCCCAGTAGTCAGGCCTGAAACTCTTAATGACAAGGGTTTAGAATTACAGAATTTTGCATAAATTGGCTTGCTCTTTAGTATGAGATGCTTGTTTTTCTCACAGATTTTGAAGTAATCTATCAGTTCTGCATATCAGTTTCATGTCTACCTTGCAGATATGAGTCAATTTTCACCTTTCAGAAGCTGGTGTAAGTTCAGTCCAGGGCAGTTATACCATTCTCTAATCAAGATATTTATGTCAGTCTGCCTATTCACATGGACTGTGCTTCTGGACCACTCCACCACAATTTATACTTTTTCACTGCCTTGCCTACAGTTGTGGTGTCAACTACAGACATGAATTTTGTGGACTGTTCATTGGTACGGTTCAACAGAATGCTGCACACTTCCCCTACATCTGCTTTAAGTGACAACTTCTCAGGCTGTATGGCACCATCTCAGTGCACAGAGTGTGGAAAGAAAGCTTTTATAAAATTCTCTGCATAACAAGACCTTTTCCTCCACAGAGAAAAATGTTGGTTTCTTTTTACTTCTCATAAGCTATTAGGAAGGTAATTTGTAAGCAGCCAGGTAAGGGTAACCACTGGAATCCATCTCAGCTGGTACATGCTGAACAACGAGTTAAACTTCCACAATTTAGTTAGAGTCTTTAGAAATATGGATGGCTGCTTCAAGCAACTTTGTGAAGAGGGGAAGGAAACACTATACACCACAAAATGTGTGGGTTTTTTCAGTTACCCCAATTAATTGGAAAACTTGTGAAAGTTCAGGAAAAGGTTACACAAACACTGATTAACCCTCTATCTACTCACAGGACATTATGTCCTGGATTAATTTGCTGAGGAGAAAGACTGAATGAAACCTCAGAGAATTTTATTACCCAATTTTATTTAATCTATGAAGCAGAATTAAAGAATTCCAGATAAGAAACAAGTAAGGACATGAACTAATATAAATTTTAAAACAGGAATGGAGAATATGACCCAGAAGGGGCAAAATTAAGAATACTTATTCTGGTATTTCAGCATAAATGCGTACCACTATGCAGACTTTCTAGCCTAATGCAAAATCAGATAAAAGGTGTAATTTGAAATACATTGCTAAGAAAGAGTCAAGAGGTTAAACAATGCAGTTAATAAATGTAAATAAGCACACCAAGGAGACTGAAGTTCAGTCTATGAATGGTGATTTAAGCAAATACTTTTGAAGAAACCTAATGGGGACATCCTGTAGTGATGACCAGTTTTATGAAGCTGATCATCTATCAAAACTGCTTAAAACTATCAATATCAGACACCCTAAAAAACAGGGCAATGTCAGAAGTACAAGGACCTGTTGCCCACTCGTACAGAAAACCCAAGCTATTAGGTGCTCAAATTCCTTAAAACTGAGGTGTTTAATACAAGAATCTAATCTAATCTGTGCTGAAAGCACAGAAGAGGTGCTGCAGGATTGCAACAAATGATCTACAACACTTATATGTCCCCATCCTTCACAATGGATTCCCGTGCAAGGGAGAAAGTAGGTCAGAAATGTTCTGCCTGCATGCAGAAAAACAGCAATTGCCAAGAACAGAGCTTTTCAGCCTGGAAAGTAAAGGTAGGGCAGAGGGTACATACCCTTCATGTATATTTGTTTCAGTTCATCCTGAAAAGAGAAAGATTTGGAAGTATAGATATTAGATTGGATGTTAGATTGTCTGTTCTTTTTCTAGAATCCCAACAAAGTCCTACTGTGATTTATGAAGAGATGAAGGTCATTATAAAAACCTGCAAAGCACCAAGGCATTGAAATTCAGCATTTTTGTGAACTAGTAGTGTTTAAATCAACCTATTGAGTGAAAGATCAGAGACCTTCAGTCTGTTCTTGAGCCAGCACTTCACAGTTCCTCCTTGACTCCTCCCTGACCTTGGGGTTTTGTGGAGAGCCCAGGAGAAAATTAAGAGGACCTTGTCCATGACACACAGGAAGAAACACTCCAGCCATCAAGCACTTGTGCATTGTTTCTGCACATTGATATACATTTTCTTCCACTGCCATTTTCCATCCCCCGTAGTAGATAATACATCATCAGTCTGAAAGATTCTTTAAAGGCTGCAGTCTGACTTTCTTCTATGAGCACAAATCACGGCACTAACTACAGGAGCATACAGAATGGAGAAGTAATTTCCACAGAAAGAAAAAGTTTTGCCAGATGACTTTTCATAAATAACGTTTTGTTTCATTCAAGTATAGGTGCTAGATTTCATTATGTCCATGTCCAGGCGCTTGAAAACTGCAACCACAGATTCTTCTGTGCAAATAAAAAGACACTTTTTAAATAAAATACATTTTTTTATTTTTACAATTTCTATAGCTGATACTGTTGAAACTCCTTTCCTAAGAGTACTAAACATTGTCTGTATCATTGAGTGATTTATGGGCTTTACCACTTCTGATAAAGACGTTTGTGAATTAAAGTCCTAGCTTTTGATGTTCATAGACAGAGTAGGTCCTGAACTTCACTGTTTGTATAATTATATTTTAAAGAGCTATCTTTTGGAATCATTGATTATTTCTTAAAATAAAATGATTAAAAAGGAAAAAACTCTTCTGGGACAATAAGCATAGAAAATAGGTAAACTAGAAATCTTAAAACCGGAGCTATTTTTGCCAACTTCAGGCAGTTAAAATTGCCATTAAGTAGAAAATACATTAAAAGGAGTATCAGATTCTCAGTGGTAAAAAGCATTTCCATCATGAAGTCATACTAGACACTGACTATTGTCATCTAATTGATCCCATACCTTATTTCCTTAAATATTTTTTTACATTTGAAAATCATAACTCCTTAATAGCTGTATAATTAGATTAAAATTTCAAATTTTTTTGTGAATCTTCTTGCAGATTTCATAGATTATGATCAATTTTGAAAAATTAAAAATATGTAGCTCTAGAACTTTCCTGTACTTGAGTTATGTAGTGAGTCAATGTGTTAGCGTGCAAAATTAAAATTTAAATAATAAATAACAAATAATAAATGAAAATCAGAATCATTGTCCTGAGAATCAACAGAAGTTTAGCCATTCATTAAACGGAAGCATGATCAGGCCTAAAACTAGAACAAAATTTAGCAACTCCACTGCCATAGGAAGTCTGGGAATGACAGGGTATTGCAGGAGCTCATTTTCAAAAGGATGCTGAAGTACCAGTGAACCAAAATAGATTACACATGTCTATTCAAAAAAAAAAAAAAAGACCAGCTCTCTTCCATGAAGAAATATTGTTATACACTTCAGTAATAGCTGTTTACCTTACCAGTTCAAGGTGGGAATGACACAGGAAAAGTTTGAGAGAAGACTGCTAGAAGATTCAGCTGCAGAAGAGGGAGATATGTCTTAGTGTCTGAGGGAGCCAGCAGGTAGTTATGAAAGTGTTGAATAATCTAGATAACTTTTTGCTTTCCTATACTGAATTTCCTACATGATGTTTTCTAGTTAACTTGCTGAAGTCAATGCAGTTAATTTCTTGTGCTTTGATGGGACATAAGTTTTCATTTGCATTATTAAATGTAAAATTATTAAGCCCTTTTAAAAAGATCAGTCACAGCATCTGAAGGTATGAATTTCTATGACAGTAGATTCCCTGGCCTAGCTATATTTAATAACAAAATAATTTAGTATACAAAAAGCCAGCACAAAACAAATGATGCAGGTTTAATTAATGTTGGTGTGTATAAGCCACTGTAAGGCTCATCCTTCTCAAAATCACATAGAAAATTCTTTTGATTTTAGTGAATTAAGCTGTTTCATTTTCTGTTTCACTCGTTTTATGTCAGTCTTGAAATGTGGGACTGTAAAGAGATGTACATATGTTATAGAGTACTGCTTGTATAGAAGGATTTTTTCTTGGTTTTTTCTTAGTTGTTGGTTGTTTTTTTTCTCAGCCTACTGAATTTTATAAAATGTTTTCTGTGAGATACCCAGTACTCTCAGTTCAAATAAAGCAATCAGTTCTAAACAACATTGACTCAGGGGGTAGCCCTCAGCGATAAGCACTAGTCTATTTAGACTGTTCTCTATTCTGTTTAGGCGTTTCTTCATTTCAGACTACATGGGGTAAGGGCAGAAGCAAGCACAATGATGTGGCCTCAGTCCTAGGCCTCAGAGCGTACCCTGTGACTTGGCCCCAGGCTCTTTTCTATTAAGCTGACCTTATGTCTCAAAGCCTTATGACCTGTGACACCACTCAATTGTTATTTAATCAATTCAGTCAAAATTAAAAAGGTGTATTTTTATTTGCCTTAACACCTTTTCTTTCTGGTATTTGTTTTGGTGACCTTTGAGTATTGGATTTCAGCTGTCAATAACACACCACATGCCAGATTGCTTTTTCTAATAAATAATGAAGCAACTTCTGAGGATTATTTGGATTGCATTGATGCGGGTTAGAAATAGTCTGCAAACATAGCCCAAAAAGAACAATGAAGCTGCATATTCTCAGACCATCTCAAAGGAAACGCAGCAGGAGAAAAGGACTGTAAGCAATTTCTAAAACTAAAACTCTTCAAATTTTCATATTCACATTTCACCTGTATAGAATCTTCCCCTTGAGCTTGAATTAAAAACAAAAGGCTCTCTTCTGCTTGTTAAAAAACAAAGGTGGAAGAGGTCAGCGATGGACAGGGGAAAAAAGATTTAATCATTTGTCACATTTTGGCCTGTAAAAAGGCCAAAATATCTCTTGTCTTTACCACAGATTAATATTCATTCTATATGCATATCCCATATCTGAGAACAGAAATACAAATATTTATTTTTTGCCTTGCAGTTTAGTGTATTATATTCAAAACAAAATTTTGTTTTGCCCCTTTTATAAAATACCTAGTTCCCTGCTTGGAGAAGTATTTATGGCTGCTGTTATATAAATGTGTAAGATTCTGTGCTTAAGTGTGCTAATTTTCTGCTGCAGAAATGTATGGTCTAACATTAATAAATGAATTAAAAAATTAAACAGAATTCTTAGAAAATTTAGTAGCAATGACAACAAAAGAGATTAAGTCCCAAAGAACATTTGCATAGTGATGCATCTTGTTGACTTTCCCCATACATGCTCAAGTCAGGCTCAAAACTAAGCCAGACAGCATCAGTGGCTACTTTCAAAATTTCTCTTTGAAGATACTTTTTAGGCATTTCTATGCCACTTAACTCTCTCACCCCAACATGCAATGTGGACTTAAATTCATGTATTAGCTCCAATAAGCTGTGATTTAAGTAAGAGGTAATCTTCATTTCATTGATCTGGTGACTGTGAATCTGTATTTAAAACCTTTCCATCTTGCAGGTCCCTCCATGCAGAAACACATATTTATTTATTGTTGGTATTACAGAGCTCCAGGCTTTGAAAAGACATCAGGAATATGATTTGACAGAGAAACTTTGATTCTCATGTACCTGAACATTTTTTCTTTCCTTATTTAGAGAAAACCTCAATTTTTCTTAGAGTGTCAGCAAAGACTAAGTTCCTAGGCTGCTCTTTTCTAAGCCTAAAGTATATTGCACTGTGCACAGTAAGTAATAGCTGCATGTCCTGGGATTTGGCAAGAGCAAGTTTTAATCTCTTTGAGCATCCCCAGGAGCTACAAACGGGAGCGGGAAGAGAGAGGATTGCACCCCTGCTGCCCTTTCCCCTTCACAGTCTGTGATCCCCAGGGTGGCGCAAGTATTTATAAATTAGTGACATTTATTTATAAAATGCCTGAGACGTGCACCACTTTAATGTATTAAAAAATTACATTAATGTAAACTCAGCTACATACATCACTGAACATTATTAATTGGGTGTGGGGATGTGTGAAGGGGGATGGGATAATTAAGACTGACTGTCTTGAATACCTGCAGTGTAAGCAGAGGAAGTAACACAGACTGAGCTCCTACAAATGGTTCTTGGTAAAAAAGAAAGAACTGAAGCAATAGAACAAGTAGTGTGATCTTCTGTGTTTAGCTCCGGAGGTGTCTGCGTATCTTTAACTCAGAGACAGACCAGAGCCTGAGGATTAACCAGGTCAAGGACTTTATTCTATAGTCTGTGTAGAAAACATAATGCTCAGAGTCATAACATGGCAGAAACATGATCAAAAATATTTTTTAGTATAACATAGCTTAAATATTAGGTTGGGGAATTTGTAGTAAGTGAAGCAAAATGTGACCCAATGTGGATATGACCCATTCTTTGCACTACAAATGATTGACATGCAAAGTCTTCAGGGCAAATCTTCTGCCCTGAATATTCAGTCTGTACAACTCCAGGTTATGAAAAGCTATATGAAATGATAGTAGCTTTTGATCTAAAAATATTCATTCTATTATGTGCTTTTGACAGCAGCTTGGCATATTGGTATGCCTGATAGCTTAAAATTTGAAAGCAATGCACACCTTTTTTTGCCACATATTTGAGTGATGGACTTCTGTTCAACTTCACTTCAATGCCCAGGTTCTTTTTCACTACTGTTTCTCAGACGATATGAAGCTGGAGTCCCACCAGGCAGTCTGTTCTACTTCTCTCTTCTCCCAGCAGAGTTTCAAAAAGGTCCACATTCATAGTCTTAGAAAGAGCTATCTGAGGCACTACTGTAAGACAGTGGTTTGAAAATTCAGTGTCAAGAAACAGCTACAAAAACAACACAAGAATCCACCCTTGCATCCCTAGCACCATAGAAATGGAAGATATTCAGATACCAAACATCAAAACCGTGGTGCAAATAAGAAGACCAGTAAAACTGGTAAAGCTGGAGCAGTGGAAGATTTTCAGAGGAGACAGAGGTAATGTGGGTAAACGTTTCACTGAAGAGAGTGGTGACTAGGGTGTATAAGAAGGAGGCTATTAGTCTGGAGTGTGGTCCAGTTCGAGACATTTCAGTAAAACAGTGGTTGTATTTTTATTAGAGATCTGACTTGTGCTTAGAAGTATTGATAACACCAGTGCCAGGACAGTGCCACCTCGGTAAGGAGGAGGATCGGGATATCGCAGTGGAAGAATCTGATAGCTTTGAGATCGACAGGAATAGAAGTAAGATGAAATTCAATAGCACAAAGTACAAGGTCAGTCACTCAGGGACTAATAACACAAATACTCTGCTATAAACTCTGAGCTCATCTGTCAGAAATCACCAAGAAGAGAGTGACCTAAACTCTCTAGCTGATCACAGTATGACCGTGAGCTGCCAATATGCTGTAGCTGTGAAAAAAGGCAAATGTGTTTCTGAAGTACAGTATGGAGATATTTCCAGAGAGGATAAGAAAGCATTAGTATCACCATCCAACATCCCAATAAAACCTAATCCTGAGGATCACATACTATTAAAAGAAAGATGAACTATTACTGGAAACAATACAATTGGTACAGAAATATCAAAAAGACATTGAAGTAATTTGGCATGCTTAGACTAACAAACCAAACCCTAAAGGAGATATAACTGTTGATTATAAATACATATAAAAATAAACACAAGAGACAGAGGCAAAATATTTAAGCTGAATGCCAGCCTTGGCATGAAAAGAAGTAGAAGGTACGTTTATGCTGGAAATTGGAAAAAAAGGATCTTATCTAGCACAGCAATCATTCCCTGGAAGAACTTCCCAAGCATGGTAAGGGTGTAGGGGCTGAGGAACAAAAAACTAATTGCTTTTAAGGTGGAGTTTGATAAGTGTAAAAAGATTATATGATATGATTGCTTTCAAGAGCATGGAATTGGATTTAGTCCCCACATTCCCTTCCAGTCCTAGATTCCAAAGTTATGCCACAAATCCTCTGAGGTAAAACAGGAGATTTATACCAGTAAGGAAAACAGATTCCCAGAATTGTGCAGACTTTTAGAAGTAAGGAGACAAATAGGAAGATGTTCTTTGTGATGAAATGTCCTGGATTAGTTCCTGTTATGTGGCTAAATAAGAACATCAGATATAGTTCTAGGGGAAAAAATAAGCATCATCTTATCTTAAAAAAATTTCTTGATAGAAAAGTCAGTATAACCTCTGTTTAGTTATTCAGTTAATTGCTGTCACTGTTTAAAAAAAATTGTAAAGGTCTTATATCTACTTCAAATGCTTCAGACTTCCAGGGACCTGTATGTGCAACACTTTGTTAGAATTAATCCTGCCTTATAATGTGCCAGTATGTTTCTATTCAGATTTCTGCTTATTTATTTTAGGGTTAATTGCATAGAAATATCCCGTTTATTTCTCAAACTAACGGGATGGGAAACCCAACACTTTGTCCAAACATGGTGTTCAGTACTTGTACTTTGCTTTTAGTGATAAAGGCTTAATTACTACTGGGAGCTGATGCAACAAGCATGCAAAACCAGATTTATTCGTACATAACAGTGGCTAGTATTGGACATTGGTAATCATTACTTAGCTGTTCTTCCAGTTATGGGATTGTTGAAATACAAAGCAGCAGTGGTGATAAACTTATCGGAGTACAGGGGACAGCTAAAACCGTAGATGTACCAACTACCACTGTTAGCTCAGTGCTGGTTTTTGAATACAGTTCCATGGAAACCTGCTTGTTAGCAAGACTTTCATAACCAGTGGGAAACAATAGAGTTTTTTGGAAATGGATGACCAACTAGCATTATGATAAAACAACATTCCCACTGAATGCCAGAAGGGACTCTAGTGTTATCATAACAGTGGAACAAGAAGAGTGAGTGTGAATGTAAATGATTGCAGATGACTAAAGCAATGCTTTATTGTTATCTTTCTCACTGATATTTTCTTGCAGGTAAGGAGGAGAACTATGGCTTCAATGTCTGCAATTCCATCATTTCTCCACATGTCTATGTCTGCCTGACTGTGCTTTTGTTCTCTGTTGGTTACTTGGGATGTGAGCCACAGTGGAGATCACATTGTCCCTCTCACGAGCTTCTTGTCCTCAGTGAGTTGTCAGAAGGTGACCATCCATCACTGCAGATGCACTTGGTGCATCTTAGTAGCTGTTCTTCAACAACCATTTATTTCAGCTACACTTACAAATTTCAGAGGCACCTGTCTTGACAACCACTACCTTAGCCCACAAGAAGAAGGCATAGATGACTGTATCCTATAGAAATATGTGATATGCTGAATATCACATACATACAGGACTTCACAAAGCCCTGTGTATGATGGTTTTCATCAGAATTACTTTAATTCTATGTGTAACATTTTCTGAGCAGGCTAGATGGCAGCGGCCCAGAGCAGTTCTGCATGAGTGTTCCCTAAGCCTCAGCAAAACTTCTCCTTGTTCAGATGCCTTGGAACAAAACCCAAAAATCTCCAAGAAGACATGCTTTACGTGACTTTATTGCACTCCAGAAATTTCTATTTTTAAAAGTCTAAAGAAAGTGGTGTTTGGTTTTTTTATTCCCAAAATAAAGAAAAAACTGAAAAGTGTTGGTATTGCCTATAATGGTTTAGGAGAGGATAAATAAACTGTTTCAAATCATCAGGAATTTTGAGCAAACACTGACTTTCTAGAGATTCAAAAGTACAAGTGTAGAAATTGGCTTGTGTTAGGAAGAAATCTGTTACTGCCCTGACTAGATTAACCATGGTAATTGGCACTGGGGTTTTTTAACATATTGTGCAGTGCTTTGCAGGCGGTAGTAATAAATAATGTGCACTTAGCTGCACTATTGGTCATTCGCAGTCCTATCACAGCAACCTCCCCCCATTCAGGGAAGATAAATGTGATTTAAATTAATAGCCAGTCCTAAATAACTCCTCAGCTGGTAAACGATGCATTTATCAGGCCCAGACAGGCAGTGTCCTTTGATTCATGGTCCCCCCCTTACAATGTGAAGGGTGCGTGCAAAAATTGTTATTACTTTTTAATAAAGTGTAGCAGTCAGTCTTCAGTCATTTATCAGAAATGGAGGCATTCTGACAAACAGAAATATCTTAGCAGTGGATGAATGAGAGGGATAAAGGACACATTTCTCAACAAAAATAATCACTGACTAAATAATCTCATAAAAGTCAGCTTCTAAGTACCTTGAAATAAATGTATCCAGCTGAAAGATACAGACTCCATGTGCTGTTAAACTAAAAACTAAACCAACCATTACAATACTCACCTGCAAACAAAAATGAAAAAAAATTATTTTCATCCTCATTCTGTGTAGCACTAATTCATGCACAAATAGTGGTCAGCTAAATAGCAAATTTCCCAATATATTTTCCTTATGGTTTCTAAGACACTAGCTTAACTTCATTTCCCAGTTTATAGCTTTTAAAGTAAATGTGCTCATAAATAAATAAACAAAGCTTAGAGATGGAAAAAGAGTGATAGCAGATGAAGGAACTTGTAACCAAATGTAATTTAAATGTATTTTACAGCTTATGCATTTTTTTAATTCTTTTAGTATTTGAAACTTAATTGTTCTTAAAATTTAGTCATCTACTCAGGATATGGCAGTACAAGGCCTTCCTGTGCAGGAAGGATGCCTGAGGAGATTTAGAGGAGGCTGTTCTTTGCAGGTGAGCATCCATATCGATCATGTGTGAACTGAGAGCAGAAAGTTAAGCCTGCCATTCATCCTAATGATTTGCCCATGCACAGACTTCAACTCACAGGGTAATTCACATAAATGTAGGAAAGCCAGATCCTGCACTTTTAACACAAACTTTTCTGCAATTCCTCTGGTAACATGGGACTTGGTTCCTCTTAGCACTACACATTTTGGTGGGGTATTACTTCTCAAAGTGATGCAGAGCTTATCCTGTTAAAGATGTAACAAGAGGAGTGTTCAACTGAAGTTATCTGAGCAAAATCAACTTCTAACATCACTTTGAGGGTAAAGTTTTCTAGTCATTGCTTACTTCTGTTGAGTGCCTCCTTTGCTGCTGAACTCTGGCTGCAGAGACTACCCCTGCAGAAGGTGAAACATGCATCACTAACACTGCCCTCACCCTGTGCTCACCTCCCCATCTATCCCTCCTCACACCATCACCCTATCCCTCTCCACATGGATGGATTTGCTGGCACAGGAACACAGTTGTTGCTTGATTACAGCCATTCTGCTGCAGCTTGGAGCAGCAGGGAAGTCTATGTAACACTAGCAGCTGCAAGCTTCCTCACAGCCAATGTGAGCAAACTTCTGTTAAATCCTATTCAGGCAGGAGCTCTTCTGGTGCATCAGTTAAGACTTTTGTTCCTCTTTCTCTGTTTAACTTGTAATTTTGTTCTGGTTGGTGTCACACTTTAGGACTCAGATAATAAAATCATGTGGTAACACACCTCAGAAATGGTCCTTAGTGCATTGGTTCACACCACAGTGAAAGAAAACTGCTGGTCATAAATACAGGCCAGTCCTCCCTGTCCTCATGCTCTGTTCCTTTGATAGCCAGAAGGAATTGCATCTACTGGGTTTAGGCAGTATTAGGAATGACCTGGCTACCGCATAATTCACTTGTATGGAAACATCTCCATCGTGCCTGCTCCTCACATCAGCATCAGACAACAGCATTATGTGAAGTGTTGTTTTTCAGAAATCCTGTGTTATCTTCAACATTACATTTGACATTTGGATCACACAAAACTGTACTGCTCTGTGACCAAAAGAACTCTTTGGAAAAACTCCCTTCACTAGAGTACTGAAGGCTACAGGAAGTCACAAATTGCATAAACATCTTCCTAAAATACAAAAATAAATTCAACATTGAGGCTTTCATTTTTTACGAACTATATCACATTTTCCTCTTACAGTAGGGAAATACACAGATTTTTGTATTGCGTTATTCGTGTCTCATCTAATAAACTGTGTCTGGGCCAAATGCCACTGACTTGAACAAAAAAGAAAAAGAAGAGCACAGTCATTAATTCCACTGTGAGTATTAGCTGAGAATATATGGTAGTTTTCTGTCCTTAATAACCAAATATTTAAGAAATAAATGCATATATACATAACAAAAATTAGTGTGAAAAAGTGATAATTAAGACTTATGTTGAGTATAAATAAGGATTAGAGTCTTCTGGTGTGAGCAATTGCTCATAACACAATCTTGCCAGCTGCACCTGGTAAGAGTGCATGAGGATATAACTCAGTCTTTGTGCTGAAAAATCATTTGAGACAATAGACAGGGTAAAGGATGAGTATTGGGAAATAAGTTCTGGGTGGTAGGGTACATTAAGCTTAGGAGCAGTCTGTCTTGAAAAATGCTGGAAGTCATTTGAGAAATTTAAAATAAAATTGGACAAAGTACCCAAAAATGAATGTTGGGAAATGATTCAACATTGGCAAGAAAGGAGAATAACAGGTCATATTTTAAAGAATGCATTAATAAGCCAGTTCTAAAATGTCAGGTTTTTGAAAGCTGATATCCCATTAAACTGACATATTAGTTTAATATATTAGTTAATAGTAGTTAGCTAATTACTCTTGATTTGGAGTTCTGTTATGTATTTCTTTTGGTGATTCTCCCTCCCAAAATTACAAGCAAGCAGGAAAAGAATGGAAGTTTTAGTGACAGTTTGTGAATATTTGACTGATTTGCCTCTTTTGTCTGCTTCTAGCATTCATGCTGATATTATGTGCTCAACTTTTCCCTGAAAACACGATTTAATCAAGTGGAAGGTGGTGTTTAAGAAAATCTCTAGAAAAAGAAATTGATTATGATGAAACAGCCTCTATAAAGTTCAAAATCTACAGATGGCCTCAACCTGATTTTAGTTGGTTTCCTTTCATAAATGCATTTTTCTTCTGTCACTGCTTCTTCTACCGACAAGATTTTACTTGAATTTTCACAGGCAGAAGGCAATATGGTAAATTCTACATCATAATAATTTCTCTATATTGATAATTATTTTTCCTGATCATTATGGCATAACTGAAGAAAAAAACAAACCAAAATTTTAAATACATCTTCCTGTTTTGGTTTTATTCTGAAATTAGTAGAGCTAGCCTGCTTTTACTGTATAGACATTAACTTGACCAGCAATTTACAAACAGGAACTCCTTTCCCACTTTATGTTAACTCTTTATAGACCAGATACATGCTGATCTCCTCACTTGGAACTTTTCTAAGAATTCGCAGTCACTGACAGCTAACATCTATTTTATAAATAATATAGAAAGACATCTTAAATTTGAAAAACAGAGATCTGAAGAAAATATTGAATTTTTTCTCTTCTTCCGCTCTCCAGAAAACATCACTCTTTTTATTTTTATTTGAGATACGATCTTTTTGAACAAAACCTTTTGCATTTGAGATATAACTACTACACTATTACTCTAAACTTTGTCTAGTTTCCTCGAGCAACATTAAAACTCTTCCTTTTAAATTTAAGTGAGTGTCTTCAGCCAAAAATATCAATTGTTGCTCTTCTTTCCACAATCATACTGTACTTGAAATAGCACCCTATACTGGAAATAAAGAGCAAACATTTTGAATTAAAAATGTGTCCTTGTGTATTAAAACAGCAACAACAGCATCTCACTCTTTTATGCTGGAATAAATTAGCCCTTTAATTTAGTTTCATGAAAAAAATACAACCTCGAAGCAATTCTCTTGTGTATAGACCAACATTAAGCCTCATACACAGGTAACAGTCAATCCATTAACCTTTGCTTTGAGCTTAACCTGTGTGTCCCTCGCATCACAGTTGTTCCTCCTTTTAATACCTTTTCCTTAATAGTTGCTCACCCACAACTGAAAAGGGCAGAGCAGCTTCTCATGACATTGACTGTGCCACTGCAATAATAAGCTTCTCTTTTCTTTTTTTCCCACCTCCTGCCTCACTATGGTGTCAGCAACCATTTTTTGGGGGGGAAGGTAATCTAAAAAGAGCTGTAGAGGCAGAGGTCATGTTAAACTGTAACGCAAATGTTATTCCTCGATTATCTAGCTGGGGTAAATGTCAACTGCTTCGGGCTAAAGCAATTGGAAAAGCAGAGTGTGTGAATCTAACAAAGGGAGAGAGAGACACACACAAGGAAGGCAAGCTGGGGGAGGGGGAATTTAAACCAGGCCTAGCTTGTTGGCTGGGGTGTTAAACCAACACTTGTGCATATCTCTTTTCTCCAGTGGACAGCAGTGCCGTCAGCTGCATGTGGTCCGAGCCCAGCTTTCCTCACCTGTTCTTTTGTAATAAGTGTGTCTGCAACAGAAACTATTGTGTGCCGAGGCAGCAGCTTCAATGGCATTTAAACACTTGAGGGATCAGTGTTCATCCCACTTACTGAAGAAATAACTAATAAATTGTGGGGGGAAAAAAGATATATTTCATCCTGTAGAACAATGCTACAGTTTGAAATTCTTTAATATACAGGGCACTTTGAAGAAGTAAATTATGATACAGTATTGGTTATAGTTATAGTGAATACAACTTGAAAAAAATTACATGTTAAAGTGAAAAACATTCTTGATGAGACTAGAGTGGGCACGCTAGTTATTATTCTCATATAAGTATATATTTTTTAGCCGTCGATGAATACATTCATTACTGAACATCCAGGGGTTTTTTTCAGCTATCATCATGTATCATTATTACTTGTGCCCCTGATTTCTGCTCCAGATTACCAAATAGGCAAATAAAAATATTGAGTGCTAATATAAAGTGAATATTGGAAAGATAAATATGGTAAGTAAGAAATTCTGACATAGTTTCTGGGAATGCATGAAAAAAACTCACCTGATCAAGCCTTAGTTTCTCACACTCATTTTCTCTTCTGGATGTGATGATTTCAAATTTCAATAAAGAAGGTGTTACAATTTGTACACTGAACTGGAGTAAGCAGTCTGATGGCCAATGTTGATAAATTTTGGCAAGTTAAAGGAGTTTCTGCTTCTCAGTTGAGAAAGAGAAACCACTGACATGATTTGCCATCACTTATTTCAATACAAAGTTGAGGGAATTAAAATGTCACTGGAAATTTATTGTTTTAACAGTCACCTAAAAAAAACCCCATTCCTAAACTGCCCAAATACAGTCCTCAAAGGATACCCAGAACACTTCTGTGTCCCAAAGACCTGAGTTCCACTGTCAGCTGCATAAGGGGGCAGGTTCACAGCTAGTTGGTTCCGTAAATATTGCTGGTGTCCTTATTGTGGACTGAAAAGCTATTTCCAAAAGTCAGAGCTGTCCCTAGCAATGAGTCATACAGTACAATCATACTGTAGCTTATGATCCTTTGTATCACATATTTGTATAGCATTGATCACACCAGGTGTATGCAGTGAAAGTGCTCCACCAGCATAGCTGTGATCACAAATTCTCCAAGTCAATGCTGCTCCGCTCACTAAGAGCTATTTCTGATTCAGTAGCTGGTGAACTCAGGAAAATTGTTATTTCCTTTAGCATGGCATCTATTAGACTCCATCTGTCTTCTTTACCTAAGAAATGTATTGATAAACTGGAGAAAGTTCAGCAGAGGTCACTAAGATGCCTAAGGCTCTGCAACACCTGACCTGCGTGAAAAGACTCAGGGATCAGGCCGAAAATGAGGTCATTAAGAAGCGGGAGCCAGGTTTTTGACTGACTTTCATGGTGGGAGAACAAATGACAATGATCATAAATTAAAGCAGGGAGCTTCTGACTTAAGACAAAATATTTTCATCTACAGGACATTCAAGCACTAGAAGAGGTTGCCTAGAGATTGCCCTGAGAGGATGTTCAGTCTCCCTCCTTGGAGGTTAGGAGACTGAATAAAACCTTGGGCAACCTGGTCTGATTTCATAGCTGACCCTGCTTTGAAAAGACAGTTGAACTGGAGACCCTTGAAGGCTCTTCCAACCTGATAATTTTACTTCGTGATTCTAGTTTGGATTGTTGTACAGGAAACTGTAACAAAAAAAAAAAAAAGAAAAAGAAAAAAACTCACAACAACCCCAAATCCTTCTGCTTTACAATTGTGTAACCTCATCTGTGGAAGTAGTATGAGGAAGTCACCTCAATAGAATTTGTGGCATTTAAAATATGTCAACAACAATTACAGCTTTCAGTCATTTCACAGGAAGGCTCTCAGCTTCTCCATAGTCTTCTAGAGCTGTGTTTTATCTTTAACACATCAAAACACACTGGGACACAAGAGACCTTGAGTGATGTTGACTTGGTGTGAATGCTTGACTCACTGTGACACAGAGAGCACATCTGAATATAACCAATTATTTTGTACAGCTGGAGGGCAAAGCAGACTATGATGGTGTCATGGCTGCCATTAAGGCCATGAAACCACTGGCAAACAGTCAAGGAGTATTTTTAGCAAGTGTTAAATCTGTCTAAAAATTTCTTCTGAAAAAACATTATGCTGAGATTCCACTTTATTTCTGTGGAATGGAGAGCAATAGGAAGAAGCATGTATGTGATAAATTCACCCTTTAACTTAGTTCTGGTAGGGTAGCTTCCTGTAGCCAAAATTTAAAGATGACCTAAGCTTTAAAATGTACTTTTATGCCATTGTTTTCTTTCCCAGATTATTGTGATGGTATGAATTGTCTAATTACTTATCTACATTAAGCATGCCCGAAGGTTGCTTTTGGGTATCCAGATTAAGTTATGAGCTCATTTCCTGGCGGTGACAGGAGCTAAAAAAACAAATATACAGAAACCCATTAGAACCAATTCACCCAAACAAGTTGAGTGAATCACTCAATGTCCTTCCTTCAATAAGGAAAGAAATCAGTGGCTTGATGATAAAATTAAAGATTTTTTTAAACAAAGTAATGGGGTGTTTTTAATGATCATAATGGTATGATGAAAAATATGCAGGACTATCTATCAGCCTTCTAATTTGTAAGTACATATGTGCATTATTAACTCACCTCATCTAGGGTCATCCCTATGAAAATTAATGGGTGTTTCCATATGCTTCAAGAAAAGAATCACACTAGTAACAAGCACTACTTAAGAAGAGTCAAGAAATTCAGGAGAAAAATCAGCAACAATTGTTGGAAGTTATTTGATCTTTTGAGCCATAAACTTTGAATGGAAAAAGAAATGTAGTTTCAGAATGAATGGCACTACTTCCTTTGTATGGTAATTTGTTGCTAAACATTATTAAAATTATTGTAATTTAGGAAAGCATAGCTCTTGGAAACAGAAGACAGTGTGCAATGAGCTGGCTAGAATTATTAGGACTTCCAGAATGAATGCATTTTAATTCATGAATTTATCAAAACCCAAAAGATTATGACTGACTTCCGAAGTTTTAGAATTTTTATACTTTAAAGTTGGGAAAGCAAAACATTTTATGGTGGTAAGAAATGTGAAGAGGTGACTGATAGTAAGTATTTACATCACTAGAAGCTTTCTTTTATTTTTTGACTCCTTAATTTAGAAGCAGAAGATGATAGGATGGAAAAACTAGAAGCTAAAATTTGATGAATATTAGTGAGAAATAAGGTGCACTTTGTCTGTCTAACAAATATGCTCTAATCCAGCTAAGAGATTTGGATCTGATCTAAGAGTCACCTTGTAAAACTCCATAGACTGAAGGAATCAGGATTTCTGACAGGGTAACTATAAAAGTCTATTGAATTTGTGAATCAGAGGTGTGAGTAGTTGTACTTCCCCTCAGTGCAATAAAGAAAACCTGCTTTACAAACCTAGGGGCTGAGCCTTGACATGCTTTGATGTAACATTATGAGTGAATTCTTAAGTATAGTAATTGGCATGAAAAAGCTTGCATGCAGTAAACTGTTATCATTAGTATTGTGGACTTCACAAATGGGACATGAGAAATATTTATGAAACTCAGACATCAAAGTAGTTTCTTTTTATCTCTACCTTCACCCAGCCCTAGTAAAGCCTAATTGAAATACAATAATTATAAATGAGCTTAGCTTCTCAATTTAATTTTCTTGTGAGTAGTTTCATTTATTTTTCTTAGGCTTTGTTAACATGTTTTAATTAAAAGATTTAACAAAGCTCAAGATACAACGTGCCATTAAGAATAGGAACATAATGGGACATATGCACAGAGAACTGGTGAACCTCTTTTTATAGGTTTGCCTGTTGGCGCAATTGGGAGAGTAAATTTACTCATGAATCAGGGGAACACTATCATGTAGGAAGCCAGATCTCAGAAACAGGATCTTCCACGTCCACTTCACCAAAACTTGACCAAAAAAAATCCTTTATCCTTACCTCTAGATTTTAATTAATTTAAATTCCACTCAAAGAGAGAAAATCTTTAACTATATTAACTACAAAAGCCATTCTGGAAAGCACTTTTTCAGCAGTCACAAAGTGCCATCTGCAAGAAGGCTGACCCCAGATTAACCAAATACTCACCAAGGCTCACAGTGAAAACAGCAAACAAAGTCAACTTCTTAGCTAGAGGCACTAAGGGGAAGATAAATCATTTCAAACATCAACATCTGTGCCCTACAGCTGTCTCAGTCTTTTCAACCCCTTGCTGGAAAATATTAAAATGAAGCACAGATATGACTTTACTGTGCAACTCTTTATGATATATAGACAGCAGAAGCATTGGAAATCTCAGTTTAAGTGACGAGTTGAATTGATAAGACAATACTGGGAGACCCAACCTCTCAGCCAAAGGAGGTTGTCAGACTGTCTTTTGGAATGTCTGTGTAATTATCACAGGTAAAATTGTTATAGTCAAGTATGATACAAGGAGAGAAAAAATTACCATTTGTCATTACAGTTTGAACATATAATAGGAATGGGTTTAGTTCAAGTCATTATTTTGATTGATAAGATTATTTGGGATTAAATTTCTCAAGAGCATGCGCTCAATAAAGGAAAAAGGGAATATGTGGTCTAAGGCTAAAGAGGCAGGTTTCTCCAATTCTTCTAGCAACAACTGTCCAACAGACTCAAATTCTTGTTCTGTCTAGACCAAAATAATTATTTAGATAGGGCACCAGGAAAGAAAAGCTTATGATGATAAAAGTCTGAATTATTTATTCTTATGAAAAACATAATAGCATATTCCCAGAAGGCCTCATCCTTGTGAACATTTTCTGGTTTTGATGTTCCATTAAAAAGTCTTGAATATGTAAAAATATCCCTGCATTTCTCATGTTTAATGCATTCTTTGTGTGAACTCAGATTGTATAAAAAGAATTAGGCTACTGTCACGCATGACTCATTTAGAATGTGCAGAAATACTAATCTTTCCATTTGTTAAGCATCTTTATTTATGTATTTGAAATCATATATGCATTCCGAAGAAAAGAACAACTGCCCTTTGCTCTCATCAGTCTTTTACACATTAAAAGAAATGTATCTGAAAAAGGAGACTGAAGGAATCTCCCTTCAGCCCCAATACTCAGAATAATTTTCTTTTTCATAATCTCATTTTGCCTCATCTCCAGTTTCAATGAAAATCTTGAGCTTTCCAGGTGCATGTAAACAAAAAAATCAAGTAGATTTCAGTTTCTGGGTTTTTGTTTTCGATTTCTCCAGAAATTTTGGGCATCAATATTTCTTTTTGGTTTCATCATTGTAGGTATAGATTTCTCACAAATTTGTCAGCTGCATATATAGAAGAATTGTGTTATTGAGACAAAATCCTCAGTGAAGCAGACAGGTGAATACACAGATAATACATTCTGTGTGACACAGCAGATGTCTCTGGCTCCTTTAAGCCTTATTTGATGTAGTACAAGCTAAAAAGAGTCTGCACAGGCCATACGTGCAGAGTCCAAAAGCTGAAAATCTGATGAACTTACTTTGCCTGAGAAAATGCAAAGGAAGAAGTCTGTTTGTGCACCTGGGAAACAAGCTGGTGAAGCCTAGTAAAAAGCCTGTGTAAACTGAAGAACCTGCACTTGTTTCTCTAAATAGATGGCAGGTGCAGTCCTGAGAAGCAATACTTGCTGCTGAAAATCTTTCTAGCTATTACAACTTATATATGACTCCTACAAATTCTTGCCATTTCACAAGGCTGTTTCCTTTGTTTAAAATAAAATGGGAAGATGGAAAGAGAAATCATAAGGCCCAGAGGCCTTCTGTGAGAGCTCATAATCATGAAACGCATTGTTGTTTGGGTTTTTTAATAGGCTTCAACAAGAGCAATAAAGCAAACAAAGAAACCACAGAATTATTATTCTTCATTTACCAAGTCTGGGATAGAGTCCCTGTGGCTGATCCAAAGAAACCCTTCCCACCTATTTGCTCCTTGAATAAAACAGAGATGATGTTTAATGTTCTTCTCTATTGACATTTTCTGTGCCTGCACCTCTGCTGATCAGTCTGCAGCATGCCCTGCACCTTCCTTCTTGCCATGCAGAATCCTGTTTGGAAGGACTAATTCAGCATTGATCCTGCTGCCTGTCTCATGAAGAGCATAAAGCAGTGACATTCCCGTGTAAACAGTAGCCTCTGCACAGAGGCTCTCTTCCAAATTTTGGCAAAAGTAGAAATTTCTATAAGGCATTAAAAATGTACATAATTAGTCAGTGGCTAGAGAAAGTGGCACGGCTAGGTGTATTTTTCAGCTGGAAGCAGTTCAAAACCATGTCTGTCTTCTCCAAAATCACTCTTTAAACACTGCTAGACAGGAAAAGGAACGCATCTTTTCTCATACTGAAATTGCTGTTATATATAATACATTTAAAACCACATTGGCTGGAAGGAGACTAAGTTTGAATGAAATTTGTTGGCCTTCTGGCTTGTACTTTCAGTCAGGAAAGCATGGAAAGGGGAGAAAACAGCTCACTTCTAGGTTCTGCTAGAGGACTTAATGAGTTTTGTGCAAGGCTTTTGCAAGACCAAGCATACAGCTTTTTAGAATCAGAGTTTAAAATGGGATCTCTTGACTTGCAAGAAGCTCTGCACTTGCAGCATCAAGAAAAGATCAGAGGATGAACACAGTGGGAGGGTTAGAGTGAAGACGCTGAGTTGAGGTTTGATGGTGGACTCCAGATCTGGTGGACTGTCCAGATAAACACAGTTTTGATTTTATATTCCTAGATTGTCACATGAAAGGACCATTTTTTTGTATTGCTTTTGAAAAGAAAATCTGATTTACAAATGTATGTAGTCATATTTTATTCAGATTAATGGTCTTTTCAGAAGGGGTCAGGTGCCTATTACATTATGAGGGAAGTGCTTGTGTACCAGCAGTCAAACCCTTGCTACTAGCACAAGCAAAACATAAAAAAAAAAAAAAAAAAAAAAGTAAGAAAGGGTAGCAAAAGAATTCTTTACAGAAAGTAAGGTAGCACTGAACCAATTGAATTTTACTGAGTAAGAATGTCATACAGCCAGATTTTCAAGAAAGCTCCTTGAGCATGAAATCAATGAGGTTGCAATTCAGCAGGGTCACTGGTTTTAAAGTCCCCAGTGCTAAGGATGATCGTGCCAGTCAGGGCGAGCCAAGCTCAGCAGGTTTCCAGACTGCACTGCTGGCCTGCAGCACCATTCACAGCAGTATTCAAAGGGTGAACTGGCTGCACCAGTGGCTTTGCTTTGAGTCTTTCTTCCTATGGTCACTCTGAAGGAAAGATCTGTGCTTTCCTTTCCTGGATCTAAGTGCTCAAAAGAGAGAGATGGTAATTTGTACTAAGTAACAGTGCCTGTAGCACATTGCAGGAGGTTTTTTGGGAAACAACATTTCCTTTTCCTGGTTGTTCTTTTCATTCAAAACAATAATTATTGGGGCAATTGTTCACTGTTCTACCTGAACCTGGAATGTGGAAAATTGCGTCTGTGGAAAATAAAAGTGCATCAGGTGAGAACATCTCACAAAGGGAGATATTTTCTCCTTCAAAACAGGTCCATGATGAATAGCAACAGTTTAGGTATATCTATCCCACCTTTTCCCCTCTTTAGGTACTGTTAATAAAGCTGTTTGCTGTTGTGCCTTTCACAGTGGTGGGCAGACTGAGACTGGAAGCTTCACAGAGCATTAGTAAAAACTTCTGTTCATGTACCAGTCTGAATATGATGGCTTTTATACCTATGAAAAAATTATCTCTCAGAAGTAAAGAATATTCACTATCCTGAAATATTGCATAGAAGGTATTTTTGTTTACAGATAGAAAAAATGAGACAAGAAGATGCAGTGATACAAAGCATGCATAATTCTGCAGTTAAATGGTGGAATTAAGAATAAGTAAATATTATACTTACAAATAGATGTTTTACCACAAAGTGTATATACATACAGAAAATCATCTATTAAAAAAATACTAAAGATACTAATTTTCTGAAGAGACTATTAATTTGTCCTGGGAAAAGAACCTTCTGCACAACATTTCCTGTGATAGGAGTTTTAGATGCATTCTTAATAGCAAATTTCACTGAAAACTAAGTAACATGGATGCTTATGAATATTTCATACTATCATTTTCATTCTTGGAATATAAAAATGGGAAGATGCATAAAATAAACAGGAAACCAAATCAAGCGGTTTTGGTAAAATAAAGAAAAAAATAAATCCATTTTAAGCTAATTGGAATAGATTTCTTGCATCTCAGCTTGCTTTGGTTTTATTATTTAATTTTTACTTATACTATGTTTATCTTATTTTGTGTTGTAAAATGTTCTCTTACCTCACTGAAAAAGACGGTGTGTGTCTGTTCTGGGTGGCTGAGAGAACTCTGATCCCTTTCAAGACTTTTTTAGCTTTTGGGTCCCACAGGGACTACTTTGGTGATCTGATTTACACTCTTTGAGTAGAGTGCACATAACTTAATCAGTAATATTTGAAAGAATTCCATAATCATGATGCAGGACCATTCATAGTGGGGAAAATTTAGTGAATTATGTCATACATGTGCTATTTTGAAAACATGGTTTATGGAACATTTCCAGATAACAATTTATAAACAAAAATTCATTAATCTTCTCAGTGAAAAAATTCAGTTTATGAGATCTCAGAATACTGAACTAAATGAGCAGCCATGGTATTTGGTGTGTTCAGATATGCTCTAGAACAAAGTATATTTCCCAGTTTTTCATCTTTCTCAAGGATAAACACCATGGTTGACTATCAGTGAGAGTAAATATACAAAATATTAAGGTGCATACACACTTTTTTTAATAGTAGTTGCAATGTTTTGTCTTGAACTAGCTTTCATAGGATGGGGTACAGTGTATTTAATGAAAAGGGTTGATTTGAATGACAGCTGAATACCACAAAGAAAAGGGCAGCCCTGCATGGGTCATGACTGAAATTGGCTGCTGCTGTGATTTAGTAAGAGCTTTTCAGTTGGGAAGTGGATATTGTAACTCACAAAAGGTAACTTACAGCAACAAATTGAGCTGAATAGAGCTCTGAATTAATTCATGGTTTATTGAGTTCCCCTCTCGTCAGTGATAGCCAACAGTTAACTGAAGTGATTAGTTCAATATTCAGTCACAATGATGTACAGCCAACTTTCCAGCTTACAGAAGTCCTGAAAGGTTTAATTTAAATCCTGGCAAGTACATAATTTAAAAACAAAGTAAAACAAACAAATAGAAACCACCCAAAATTTGTAGCCTGGGAGAGGTGAGTTCAGTACAAGCCAGAGGATTATGGTTTTCATCGTAAAACCCACAGCCCTTCAGTCTTTGCCTTCATTCAAGAGGGATTGCATAGGTCTTGTTACTGCCCAGCGTTACTTGATACACCAAGGAAATTTCAACAGTGTTTATGCTGTTGTCTGCAAACTTCTGGAAATAAATAATAATTAGTGGCTGGTACGTACAGTAATCCTGAAATAAGATTGAGATGGAAACTCTCTTTTTCTAGCCTAGAGAGAAGACAAGAGGGAGTTAAAATATCAGCAGATCTTTGCAACATTACCATGATGAATCAGAAAAAAACATTCGTTCATATAAAAGGGTAGCTTTGCAATGACAGTATTTATAAACAAAAGCTTAACAATGAGGCCTCATGAAATAAGGGGCCTCAGTCTCATCACAGCTTGTGATGAGGTTCAGTTCTATTGTTTCTTCACCATTTCCAGGTATGGCTGTATATTGGTCCTGGAGGAAAATAGCTGGTTAATTCCTGTGCTCAGCAAACCAAATATATTTGTGTGTGTTTTTTCAAGGTCTACCTGACATTTCTTATCCAGATTGTGCAGTGAAGTATGTAAAGTCACACTCTAAAGCACAGAAGTTCCCTATAAACACTTAGCAATATCACAAAAACATCTGCTCCATAAGAAGCTCTGACTGGCAAGAATTTAAACCAGAAGTTCTGACAGAAAATGTATGCTCTCCTTAAAGAATGTGAGAAGGTTTGAAGAAAAGTTGCCTTTTCACCCTGATTTTAGAAGACTTTCATGTGATATTATTGGGCCAACCTAAGGGAAATGGGTCCCTGCTTTTGGCTAGAGGCATGACAGTTCTGTGCCTTTTCAAAGGCACAGGCAGCACCTACTGGTATTAAGAAGGCTTCCTTGTAACCATATAACTGCAAGCATAAATGGTCTTAAAGTGGGGTATCCCGTGAAAAAGACCTCAAGGCAAATCAAGTGGGCAGTCAGGAGACTGAAGAAACCTAAATCTGTTCAAATATACAGGTATTTAAGTAAAAAAAAATCAAAATAATATTATCTCATATTTGTCCTACTTATTTTAAAATATATAATAAGGAAGGAAATTATACATGGGCGTTGAATGTAGTCTCTGGTTTATCTCTGATCCCTGACATTATCCATTAAGTGTTGAGGATCAAATTCCATTTGTTGTAGCACACTTGATTTTAGTGGAGTTTCACCAGTAAGAAGTTTGGTCTTTATGTAGAGCAGATTGTACATTTTATCTGCACATATAAAAGCATCTTTTTCATAGCAGTGGCAGTTTATCTTGCACTATCATTGGCATTCTGCAACAGATTATCATCCTGTTTCTTCTGGTAATAATAACAGGAGAGACATGAAAATAAGAATAGATAAATAGGTGTAACCGTAAAATTTTAAGCTTTCATATAAATCTAATTTACTCTATTCATACCCACTTATAATCACAGGAAAAAAGAATCAATATTGAGAGACTCAGCTTATTTTACAGCATCAAATTGCTAATACTCATAAAGGCAGCGCATGGTTGGTCCACTAGGTTAAAGAACATCCAGCAAATCAGTGGAAATAAATAATAAATTCAGAGAAATAATGATGTTCTGCAAGCAGGAAAACACACCAGAAGTTAATTCAGAGTTATTTATTAAATTCTTCAAAGCAACACGTCTGGCACAATCAAGCCAAACTCTCAGGCACGTGATTAACTTGAGCAATGTGACTGGCCTGACTAAACCCAAGGGATTACACATATTTTAAAAGTCATCATCTTCTTAGGTATTTTGTATTGGAAACAGAAGGCTTCTGAATGCACCACATGGAAATTTTTCCTTTCATGTCTATGGAAGATGTAATATGTTTCACTCCATGTAATTATTTATTTTTTTCTTAATTGTGCATAATTAGCATTCACTGCCGTATCTCTACAACTGTGGTACTGCTTGTGCATTTCAGAGGACACTGGAATCACCACATGTCACATCCCACAACTGGGGAAAACAGGTCTTCACTAGGACTTTGTGGTTTGCCTTGTGGTTGCCACGAGTTGCCTCATCATGGTTGCAAGGCAGCAGAGGCACAAGTGACTCTGCTGGTGGCTTTCCAAAGAACTGTGTCAAACTTACTGCTGAGTTATGGACGTAAACTAGTAGGGAATTTAAAAGAGGGAACTCTAGGATGATTTAACAGGCATCCTAACCTCCAAAGTTACACAGAATTACTTTTCAGAATCAAGAGAAACACATTGTCTAGGATTGTACAAGATGCATCTACAGTGCCTGTGTAGTTAGGATCAGATGTGTATTTTGAATTCCTTCTAATTACGTATTTTACTTGGGCTCACACTGAAGAGTGCCCAAAAGAACAAGTGGTATTCATTATTTTCAGATGAAATTCAACAAGACGGAAGACTTCAAAAGAGAATCTGACTGTGTTCTAGCTGCTGATGTGTGTTCAGTTCACAGGACCACAATAGACCTAGTTTTTAGGACTCCTTCATCCTGCATCTGAGAGACCTACTCCTAGTGCACAGCATTATTTCTTAGTGTAGATATAATTCAGCATGTCTAAACTGCTTCAATGCTAAGCAGTAGATCTATTCCAGGTCATAACAGATGATAATCTGAACTATTCTTTTTCTGTAGTCTAAACTGATAGCAGAAGAGTGCTTTTAAAGGTAAATATATGAACAACACTCTCAAACTTTACAGAATAGTTCAATTATAAAAATTAACTTTCTGTCATTTCTGAAGTCAGAAAAAGGGGCAAAGATTTGTTGACTTTTTGTAGTGTTATTTAATTTTAGACTCCTATTAAATTCATGTTTGTGACTTTTTAAAACTCAGAACCTTCTTAAACACAGTGTCTTATTTTTTTTAGTCATGAAACTAGCTCTGTAAAAGGAAGAGGAATGTGCACTCATTTCAACTTTATCTGTTAGCTACAAAGAATGAGTTTAATCATTTCATTAATCAGCCATCTTTATAGATCAAACTATATTGAGTCTTCCTTAAAGATTTTATTCTGTGATCACTGTATGAAAAACTAAAATGGTGAGCAGGAAATTGAAACTGTTATTATACAGGAAATAACAGCACTCTGTCAAAATCTACAGAAGAAACATATGTTAAAACTTACTGTCAACATCTAACATATCAGATCAGATAGAGAGGAAGACCAAAATTACAAGAATCATTATAATATCAATTGAGGGCAAAGTTCTGTGTGAAAATAAATCCTTCCCAGCTCTATGAAAAAGAGTTGAACACAGGGTATTTGATCGAGCAAAGATTCTGTATTAATTCATATACTGGTTGATCATATGGCAGAAAGTTCAGTTCCTTCTCCTATCCCTCCAGATTTTGTACAGTCACAACTGTAATTCCTAATATGTGTAATAAACTCTGTGTCTTTGTTATCTATGCCTGGCTTGCAAGAAGTGCTCTGGTGTTCATTACCAGCCAGGGATTAGGTGTTCAAGTGCTGTTTTCTCTAGCACAGTCCTGGTACTATGCATTTGGATTTATTTGCAAATTTAACCATTGTTTGATTATAGTTGTGAGAAAGTGTTGAGATGGAACAGGAAATCAGGGAAAACACACTGATTTGTGGGAATTACTGCCAAGGTTTTTGAACTTTTATAAATGAACTGAGAAAACTGTATGCTGTGATAATCATTACTGCCTCAGGACCTAATTGCTTGTTATTTGTATTTTTTAAGCTATTTATTGTTCGTATAGAAACTCGTAACATGGGAAATTATCTGCATTCTTAGAGAGTCCTTTATGTAGCAACAGTTGGAATGAAAAACCTACCAATTTCAGTGGCATGCAGCATTAACCACCAACTGAAATATGTACTTTCCCCATGCATTTCACCTCGAACTTAGAGGGAAATTTGGAAGAGCATAACACCTGGGATTTACCAGCCACAGAGCTTCCAGGAAGTTTATAGCTTCTCCTTTCTTAGAACTTGCTAATTACAGATCCTGGAACTAAGCTTTGGTCAGAGTTATCCCCAAGCTGCTAAGTACAGCACAGGTAGAGCAGCTGTGCACTTTTCTACTGGTGAACATTGTTCAGACATGGTTTAATTTACTGGAGTCCTGAGCTGTGCACTCAGCAGGGCCTCACATATGCTTATCATAAGAAATCTGATGGGCAATATTTGAGGAAGTTCCTGTTAAACAATTCTTCTGAGCCCAAGTACTCTTCTCTCTCCACAGATCTGTGAAAGAGTAGACCATATGATCCCCAAGTTCTCAGGTTGTCCCACAGAGTTGAAGTGGACAATATGAAAACAGTAAGCAGTACTAAGACAAACAAATGTTGTGAAAAACTAGATGGAAAACCATCAACACTAACAGACACAAGAGACATCTCTGAATAGCTTCTGACTTCTCTGGTAAGGACGCATCACCAACATTCTTGAACAATAACTGTTAAAACCAAAACAAACAGATTGTCACCCTTCACGCTTTATCTTTCCAACAATTCTTGCCACTTACTTACAAGCTAATTTTCCCTCCCATCTCTTTAAAAAAGATTTTCTACTATACTTAATACATCTGTGTTGTCTCTACCATATCAAAATCAAATTTCTTTTTTTTCCTTCCTTCTCTAGGCCTGAAGTTGGCTCCTACAACCTTGTCTAGACATTGAATTCCTATATGTGATACAATCCAAAATTTGAGAGTAAGCCCAGAACATTAACTTGTTCCATGAATTGTGGATTAGACTTTGTTTTAGAATATTAGTGTTATGCTATTAGCAAACTGAAAAGCTGAACACCTCTCACTTAGAATTATTGTGCCAAAAACATATTCAAATGTGATTGTTACAGATTCAAGCAGACCAGATCTTTGACATTCAGGACAGGTAATCAGAGCTGTTGCAAAAACTACTTTTTCAACACATACTATGGAAGGTTTCAACAAATGTTGAAAAGAAAAAAGAAGAGGAAAAAATGATAAAAAGTGGTATGATTTTTGTGAGACCTCCCTCCCCTCTCCTAAATCTTCAAGATAGCCAAAGAACTCAGATGACAAAGTAATCTGGATGCTTTGGATCAATCCCAACTTGTTGTTTTGGTGGCCTACTTGGGCCACTACAGGCACAGCCATCAGATGTCTGTACTTGTACTCTTTTCCTGATGCTATAGTAAGACTGTTCTGTATCTGTATTAATAACATCAGTCATTGTCTTTGCTAGTTACTTCAAGTAAAAGTAATGGAAAATATGTGTTTCTCAGCTCTGTTTCTACTAGAAATCTCTATGCAGCAGTTGAATAAGGTTGCTAGCCTTAGAGGCTAGGGGATTACAGAGACATGGAAAGGAAATAGAAAAAAATATTTGAAGTAGAAGCCTTTCCATGCAAAAGAGGAAATATTTAGGTTCTGCCTTGTATGGTTGAATTTACAGCCACAGCATGGACCCAATGTTATTTAACAAACCATATTACTCTAACATTCAAAACATATTTTTTTTACTTTTGCACATATATTCACTACATTTGCAGCAATAATCTTGGTGCAAGAACTTAGCTTGTACATGTTGATAAAACTCTTGGTGAATCAAATTCTGCTTTGCTGGACAAGTCTATAGTGACTTGCAATAACTTACATTGAAAAGAAGAAAATGTGGCATTGATTTCACCTTGAACACAACATCCACGGGAGAGATGTCTGCAGTTACACACAGGACTGTAGAAAATTACAGAATTATCAATACCATGTTTCTTTTGATTCACTCCTGAAATACCTCTCTATATCTGACATGTGGTATACTATGTCACCTCCATGCCTGGTAGACTTGCTCCTTTCATCTAGTTTTCAAGGTAGAAGACCTGAACAATTTTTTCTTTTCAGTCTGGTAAAGGCATTCTCCGGTTGAGTCATAATAAAAAGCAGTGGTTTGCACACCACTGAGGTAAGCAGTCATAAAAAGAAAACTGGAATTCACAAAATCGGTTGGAGTTGGTGTTCATTCTTTCTTGAATGCAGTCTGTGCAAAAATGAAATTCACTATCTTTGGATTGACTGTTGTGATATACACCAAGCTCTAGTTCTTCAGAGTTTGACCACCTTGAGTGATATATGTTAATGACTTGCTTTTGCTTTGCACCTAATATAAATCTTACTGTCATTGATGAAAGGAATACAAATTTTATTTGTAAATGAAATATGATATGGTCTTTCTGGTGCTCTATTTAAACATCACCTAGGAGTAGATCATGTTTTTAGAAGTCATGAGTAGCCCCAAGTCCTCCATAATTCTAATTGATGTAAATGAAGAAAATAATGAAAGCTTGTGTGTGCTGACCCTGTTATACAGAATGGTTTCACCTCAGTTAATCAAAGAACCTTTAGAGATGTTGCAAGCATCTGGCCTGAACAGAGAGTTCTTCAGTCTCTGATACTAAACTGGCTGCATTCAGATGAGATATTGTCCCCAGATTTTACGTGAAACAGCTTAGTTTCTAAATGCTGACATGCTGAAAACAAAGTACCATGGAACTAACGTGAAAACAAAACTAAACTCCTTTCCCCAGAAAACATCATCCTTGATGTTGGATGAAAATCAGATGAATAAATAAATCTGAGAATGAATAAATAATTCCTCCACTTGGGATGTTTGTGTTCCTGCTAAGAAGCTGAAAGCACAGATAAATTTTCATTTTGTGTTGAAATGCCAAACATCAGGTTTGACAATATTAATAGTATATGGGGCAAAAACCAGGAATAACTCGTCAGTCACTATCTTCATAAAACTGACATTTGTAAAAGCTAATGCAGTTCAGAATTATTATTTATTTTTACTCTGCAATAGCTTATTATATCATTTTTTTGGAAACACCAATAATCTGGTAGCATGTTAACTTTGTCATATCTGATACATGTACTTTCCATAAAATGACCTTCATGCTTTGCAGCCAATAATGTTTGCAAGTAAAACCTGAAGACAAATGAAAGTCTGTAATAACACACTGGAAGGTTATGTTTATTGATTACAAGACTGAATATTTTCACGGTGATATTCCTTCCTCATAAAAATGAAGCATGAAGATTTTTTTTTTTTTTACAGCTAGAAGTATTTACGATTGTTTTACAGAAGTGGTTATTTAATTTTTCAGTGAGTTCATAGAGTGTTCAGGATCAAAGCAGTAATTCTAAGTACTGGTTGTGTACAGAATGAATTAAAAAAAGAAAAAACAAAAGAGCAAGACTTGGGGAGAAGGTCCACCCATATGCTGCTCATGCAAATTTAAAAGCCTAGCTTCTTGAATGCTAAACAGTAGATAATGAAATTTCTATAAGTTTAATGTCTTTCAAATGTGTAAACAAAGGCTTGTTTTTGCAAATTGTGAAAGGTGTTTTAAAACAAGAAAAGAAGAGGCAGGACAGGAAAAGTACAAGGGTGTGGGGAAGATTTACAATGAGAAAAGAATGACGGGATAATTTTCTGATTAAAAAGCAAAGGAGTAGAGAACCTGTTTAGTACTCACTGTAAATGGTATTGCTTCTCAGGCACAAATGCTTCTTATCACCAAAATTCTACAAACAATATGTTATTTACTCTGAGCACCCCTTCCCTTGAAAAAGACTGTCTTAAAGTAAGAAAAAGCTCTGTTTTTATACTGATTTACTGGAACCTGCACCTTTTTTTTTATTTTTTTTTTTATTACTTGTCTTCCTTTTGAAAGAAATTCCTGCAAATATAAGGCTGAAACAACCTGAAGACTATTTGAGGTGAGAAAGTCAGATGGGCAGAAAGTAACACTTTCATGTTCTTTCCCTGGCCTGTCAAAATGGTCCCTGCATTAGCCTGAAGGTAGCAATATAAATCTTTACATATTGGCAAAGATCAAAATATGAGGAGAACCATCTTTCCTATTGAAACTAAAATAAAATGCAAAGCTGAGTAGGGAAGCCAAGCCAGGTTTGCAGGAAAGCCTTGCTGGGATGAACACTCCTCTGTATATCTCTTTCTGACATTTGCTTGCACCATTCTGAAAGAGAAACGAGAGGACTGAACCGAATTAACCCTTATCATTCCCGTTGTCTCTGTTACTGAAGACTGTCTTTCTGAAGTATAAGGTGTTTTCTGACTAAGAGAAAGCAGGGAACTTGAGCAGCAAGAGATGGTCTACTCTTCATCAAAAGGAAACCATGTCTCCAGTATAAGTAAAAATTACAAATTTTGAATTGAAAAAAAAAAAGATTTTGAATATATTGTATTTTTGCAAGGGATTTAAACTTCCCTTGCATCACTTACCTGAGTGATCATTATCATTGGTTTCAATATGATCAATTTTATCAAGGTAAAACAAAGAAAAGTAAGTCATCACTTGCACAGTACTGAGGCTTTTAAACTGTATTATAGGCTGCATTCTATAAAATGTACACAGGAACAAAAAAAAAAGATCAGTAACAGCCTTCTTGCTTCCATTCCTTAAATGAAAAAAAAGTATTTTTCTAATATATTAGAGGTTTTTCATTTTGTAGAAGCTGTGGTATGAATGGACATCCATGAAGAAATTCTACCTTATAAATACAGCACAGCAGAAAAGTTGACTGGGTTTCTGATTTCTCCACTGACCTTTGTGTGCAATTGCCATATTAATACATGACATTAATATTGACAAAGGTCCCAGAAAGCACTTTTGACCCTGAGTGAAAGCAAAGACTATTCCCTGAGGGGAAAGCAGAATGGCAACTTGAGAAGGTGCAGTGCACAGAGATGTTGGAAGTAGAGTGATGTGATGGGTCAGGAGGTGCCTGCAGGCAATCCAGGTCCTGACTTCTCACTCTGACCAAGGTAAGGAGAAGGAGTGGGGCAGCTTGTCCACACAACTTTCCTTTACCTGGCATGAACGTTTTAGGACACTTCTGGTTTGGAGCAAGTCACAGTAGGTAATAATGTAAAACAGAAGTAGATGACATAGCAAAAGACTCCTTGGGCTTACAGTATCAGGCTTCCTTCACAAATAAGTTCAATGCTACCTGTGAGAGCCAAAATCAATGGCTCAGTGCTTCCTGGATAATATGAATCAGTTGTTATGGGCTATTTCACCTTTCACTAAGTGCATTGGTTGCTGCACATTTCTGTGGATTTTTAGATAATCCACATAAATTTGAAGGATCTGGCTCCTCTCTTCAAAGGGTTAAGCTTAATTCCTAGCTACATGCCCTGTCACAGAGGCACATTAAAATGAAGATAAGAGCTATTCAAAGAAAAAAGAAACAAAACTCAACATTTTCAAGCAGGAAGAAAGCTCTAATCTAAGCCTCTGAAATACTACAGATCGTTAAATCACAGTTTAAAAAATATCATAATTTACTACTCTAAAGTCTTCCTTAAACAGAGCTGTGATTTGCATCACACTACATGAAACTCCCACTTTTTGCTTTTTTATATAATAGAGCTGTCATATGAGATGTTTGTTTTGGACAAAAACATGCTTCGACTTGATTTCAGCAATTCATTCTGATCCAGTCTTCTATATTTGCTGTACTATTTTTTTTCAGTGAAGGCTGCACAAATCTTCTTGTGCCTAGTGCTGCTTCAAATTTGCTGTCAGGAAGTCTGTATCATTCTTGCTGTCTAGGTAGGAAATACAAAGAAGGGGACACGGATATTGTGAGAAAGAAGAAGAAAGTAGAAAAATGTAAAGAGTATTCATTCAAATGTATAAAATACAATAATATTTTAAATTAAAAATATCTGAAAACTAGCACTTATGATATATCATTATATATAAATAAAAGGAAGATTTTCTTCTGCAAAGCATCTGGTTTTTCCTAAGAACTATACTTTCTCATGTTTTTAATGAGTCTGAACTGAAAGATCTGTCATATTACTTTCCACACCATCCAATGCCCATTTTAAAGTACTACCTTGTTTTCTTGGCAAAAATTTTTGAGTGAGGAAAAAAAAAATCAATACATATGAATAACAATAATAGGAAAGTCTATTCAATTTATGCTTATATGAAAGAACATCATGCTATATTATTGAAAACTTCCATGTTTTCATGAGAATACCTCAAGGATTTTGATTTTCTTACCCTCTACGAACAGTACTCACCAGTTTTTTCAAATGTGACTATACTAAAATCACAGTTGTACACATGTGTGTTTTCTATTATCATTTTTTTCTTGTTATCTGAGTCAGAGCACACCTCACTCCTTACTGCGTTCCCTGGAGCAAAATGAGAGATAGACAGAATTCTGATAGATGATATCTGGACAGCAAGTGTGCAGGACCTGTTGTGGTTGTACTTGACAAGACTCGTTGACATTTTTGTACAGGGATAACTTGATTCTTCCATCACAGCATCTAAAATCCCTCTATACACAAAAACTTTGGTTTAAGTCAATGGTTAGACTGATTTGTTTTTTCTTGAGTAACAACACACTATAATGCAGGAAGTTTCCAGTCTATTTCATTCTAAGAGCAATACAGCTGTGATTTAAATATTTGCTGCTGTTATAGTGAAACATTTTCAGACCAGGTCTGCCAACTAATGTTTTCCCAAGACTACTTAAATATGAAAAGGTGTTAAAACTTCCTTGGTGGTAATCCTACCCAGGCAAGTTCATTACAGAATTAGAACCAGAAATGTTAGGAATTAAAGGCTCTTCTCTTTTGTACGTCTTGAGATGCTTAATCACTAAATAACAGTATAGGAATGAGCAAAGCCATCTGAATTTTTCCATGATAGCAATAACATATCATGAAACAACTATGTATAATGATACTATTAAATCAAATATTATGATAGGCCAATAAATGTATAGCAGGGAGAAATAAAAGTATTGTGTAACTTCCTGGTATAGAATGTTCTTGCTGTAGTACATCCATTGTAAGAATGAGTTTGGATAAGTCCAAAGGTATCTTCTAAGTGGAAGCTCAGCTGGCAAGAGGCGAGGGGCAATATGAGCCTGTGAAGCTGTAGGCATAGGCTGATACCAGTCATTCAGATGCCCTGTTGCCCTACCAAGTGAATTGCCCATCACCATTACAGAGTCATATTTCTCTCCCCTTGCTGTCTTTCCAGCTCATGAATCTTTCATTCCTGTGTGCACAGTGAGCTGCGCTTTAGCAGGAGTGTTGAGGTTGTGAGAGGAGGAGAAACTATTTTATACAGAATGCTCATCATATCATTGTGGTGGTTTAATTAAAATGTTTGTGACATTTATGATTAACCCAATTGATTTAGGTTAGATGTCCTCTCAACCTGACCCCAGGATCAGGACTCTCGGGGCGGAAGGACTTCACTGCATCTTTTCCTTCCATACAATTGTTAAAGGGCAAGGGCAAACAGTCTCACCCAAAGCTTGCCACATAATCGGGTTCTGTGCTAATGACAGAGAAACTACATCATTATCATAGTTGGAGTTTATAACAAAGAATAAAGATTTCCTGACTTACAGTACTTAAGGCATGCCTTTCCTCTTTTTAATGCACTCAATTTTTGCCTGAGTAACTGGTGCAGTATTTAAGTTCAGAAATCCAACCAGAATAAAATAGCAGTAATATCATACCAGGGCACTGTTAGCTTAATATTCTTTCATCAGTACTTGCCAAACAATTGAAAGGTAGCAAAAATTCACCAAAAGATCCACCCACTGCTTGATCTTAAGAAATATTGCCTCTCCACTCCCATTAATTAGTAGATTAGTAGATATACTGAAATATTTTACTTCATCTGATGTGAAAATCTATGTCATCTAATATTTCCCTTTTTTTTTTTTTACTAGCAACTGATTTCACTAGGGCATTTCTCAAAGCCCTGGTTGCTTCTCCACGCAGATCACTGTAGCAGCTCATTAACTCCAAAAGTGGGTTTTGCATGTCTGATATAAGACATTCCCTCTCACTTTGGTCCTTAACCTTTCTGCAGCTTGGCTATGCAGTAGAGACACTATTAACTACCTGAGATTAGCCCAGTTGCTCAGAGCACAGTCATAATAACACCAAGGTCATGTGTTTGGCCCCTGTACAGGCCATTCACTTAGGAGTTGGCCTCAATGATCCTCACAGGTTCATTTCAACTCAGAATATTCTTATTTTCATGTTGGGACATTTTGTAGTGAGTTTGCAATCATTCACCACAGCTGCAAACAAATACTTTTCATGCAAAGTTAGAATAATTTTCCCACAAGCTATTGCTATGTTCATATATTTTGTTCTTCACTCTATTGATGGGAATGATGACATATCAACATACCATGCATTTAGCAAAGAAATTAAAGCTTTCTGTATCTGTATTAAATCTTATCCTTCAACTCCTCCCTTTAACCTCTTCTGAAAATCCATTAAAAATCACAAATGCTAAAGCAAACAGTTTAATTAAATGGCTATCAGCTGAACACTAATTTTCAAGAAATCATTGGTTTATTCTTTGCACAGCAATTGCCTAATCCCTACTGACTCTTTCACATGAACTAGCAATTGACGTTGCTGCTGCTGTTCAGAGGCTTGCTAATGTTTTCTTTTGGTCATGCATTTCAGGATTTGCTTTCTGGTTGCATGGCTAGTATACACTTTCCATATTTTCAGTGCCAAAAAAAAATTAAAGACGGTAATTACTTATACTCAAGATCTCTCTGTTATTTCATAGGGCTTTACAAATATATCTGAATAGAATTTGACCAAATAAATCTGGTTTCATAAATTGAGTAATCAGATACATAAAAACTAGCTGCTGCAGAACAGGCAACAAACAAAAAGTATACTAGACAGAAATTAAAAACTCTTATGAAAATAATGTACAAATTAAGAATGCCAGTATAATAGAGAACAGACTGAGAAGAGAGGTGAGAAGAAGAAAAGAGAGGGGGAGGGAAAATGAAGAAGGAAGGTTTGTCACTGGCTTGAGTTAAAAAAGAATGTAGGGTTACTCCAGGGTGCCTTTGCTAATAATGACAAGATCGTTTGCTTCTCACATCTGTAGGAAAAAAATGAGAGGAGAAGATGGAAAAGAGGTCCTGGGATGTACCAGCTGTTGATGTTGGTCCTCCCTGCTGAGCCCAGAGCATTGTGCCCCTACCGGAAGGCATTGCAATCTGTTGACATCTCCAGCTCTCTGCTACTTCGGGACACTCTGCTGAATCTAAGGCGACGATCATCTGGCTGAGTGAACAAAAATCAGTGCCTACAGTGAAAAAGCAGGAATAACACACAAAGCAGATGGCTGGAGGCCTGCTCCTTCCTGTTTCTGGAGCTGTTTACATTCTTAAGTGACTAATTTTGACATGTTATACTACTAATGAAGTTCTTTGGTTTGACCCAGTAAACTGCATGTAGTGCAGTCTGGGACCACTCTAATTTGATGTCCGCAGCCCAGTGCTATTTCTGATCTACAGAAAGTCAATTAAAATCACGGTGAGTGAGCAATCAAAGCTGAATTTCAGAATGACACTTTTCTCCCATATATAATACTCAAAGCCTACAGCTTTACGTTTTCTTAGCTAAAGTATCTTGAAAATTCTGAACATGGCTCTGTAGTATTTGTTCTTCTGGGGCTGAGATTAGAGCCATGGTAGGGAAGATTCACAGGCTTCCAAAAATGACGTCACCATCCAGAAGTGTGTCATTTTCTCTAGCCTTTCCTACATAAAGTCATGCAGACTTGTAAACTGCAAGAGAGTATTTTCTGATGAAAATGTTAATATTCCAAAAGCACTATTCAAAAAATTTTTTTTCAGTTGACTGCCTAACTCTTGCTCCCAGACCTGGAGGCTGTTGGGATTACATTGATAGAACTACAAAATCTAGAACTGAACCACAGAGTCAAAATTTTAACTATTTTAAACCAATTTGGAATTTAGTGAAATGTCATGGAGAAGCTTGATTAAGAACTTATTCCATCCCCATCCAATATTTTTATTTTTTCTTCTCAGAGGATTATGAAGGATATTAACCATTAGAATCCCAGATAGCTGACAGTTATTGAAATTGAAAAATAAGACAACCACCTGAATCTGCCCTAATCTATGAATATCTCCTCTGTCTGTATCTTACACTTATTCACAGTCTCACAGTGATGGTTCCATAGGCACTGAAAATCAGTCCATGATTATTCCTCTAAGTAGTTAAAATGAAAAATAAAACTTATCAGCACACAGTTTAAGGTTATTCTGGGGCTGTTATGGACAAACTATCTAATAATAGTAATGTTTGAATGATATTCTTTGTTATGTCAAAGACTAAAGAGCCTGCCTACTCTGGAAGCATTTTCCAGAGGGCTTGAATTAATATGAACAAGGAGGAAACAGCAATTGTTTTCAAGAGTCCGGATGTGGGACTTTAACATCACTGTCTGCAATGGCTAATTCCTTAACATTCTTCAGCTTTGTGGTTGGGTGTTATCCATTTTAACCAGGGCCATACCAGTTCAGCCACATCCCAGTGACTAGATTATTCAGGGTGGAGGTTTGGGGGTTTTATTTACCGTGTGCTATTCACTGTCCTTTCAGATCTGGTTTATCTAAGTGGTCTACTATTATAGCCCCTCCAGCTAACGAGAGAAGAGTATATATTGAGGTCTATGTTTGTCCTATCTTTAGGAAAAATTCCTATTTTATGGAAGTGATCTCATAAAAGGTGAATTGTGACCTGTGAATTGTCTCAGTATCAATGCAAAACATTGGGATGCTAAAACGGCACAAATTGTAACACTGTGACTGATTCCTACCTGCAGACCTGTGTGGGGCTCTGGGATCCACAGCACAAGGAGGAAAGACATTGACCTGCTGGAAGCACAGAGGAGGCCGTGAAGATGATCAGACAACTTGTGCACCTCCCCTGTGAAGACAGACTGAGAGGGTTGGGGTTTTCCAGCCTGGAGAAGTGAAGGCTTCAGGGAGAACTTATAGCACCTTCCAGTACCTAACAGGGCTATAAGACAGCTGGAGAAGGACTTTTTACAAGAGCCTGTACATAGAACAAGAGGGAATGGCTTTAAACTGAAAGAGGTCAATTTTAGATATTAGGAAGAAATTCTATAATGTGAGGGTGGCACTAGAGCAGGTTGTCCAGAGAAGCTGTGGGTTTCCCATCTCTGGAAGTATTCCAGGTTAGATGGGGCTTTGAGTAAACTTGTCTAAAAGAAGGTATCCCTGCCCTTGTAAGACCCAAAGGTTTTAATACAATCTTCAGTCAAATGTATAATGCTCACAGAGATATTCCTCTTGTGTTATGAAATGTATCCAAAACAGTAAACAAAGTATTTATCTGTCAACATTTGCATAAAACTTTTTAATTCTTTTGGTTTTCTTTAATTGTCTCATTTTTTCCCTTAGTCAGCTTAAAAAACCCCAAAACATTTGTGCAGTGCTCACCAGTATATAATTATCCAAACATTACTGAATATGGGAATTTTGGGATCTCTTCACTTAAACTGATGCATATTTTGATTCTTCACATCCTTCCTTTGATCAGTAAGACAACTCTGAAAAAACAGTTTATTTTAGACCTCCAAAGAACAGAGCAAGTGAAAAAAAACCAATACCACAAATCTCCTAGACACATTTTTTTTAAAAAATTTCTCATTTCTGAAGCTCAGAGGAAAGCAATTACTGCCTTCTCCCACCACTCAGGCATTTCTAATTTTCTGACTTCTAAGCAAAGTAGCTGTTGATTCATGCACTTGATGCATCTTCTCTCCACCATTTTTGTCTGCCTTGTCCTGGCACTACCCACCAATCTGTAGAACTTGACTGTAACAATCAAAAAGTTTTAGTTACCCATAAGGTAACTTATTATCCATAAGAGATTAAGGAGATAATAGTAAATTTCCATTGTCTCAGTTAATGAGTTCCATTATGTTAGTTAAGAAATTTTTTCATGTTGGGACATTTTGTTGTGAGTTTGCAATCATTCACTACAGCTGCAAAAGGCTCAAAAAAACCCCACAAGAGACAAGGACTTTTTGCATGAGAAATTCAAAATACCAGATCTTCCCCTGTCACTATTCATATATTAGCAGAGCACAAGCAGTGGAATAAAGACAGGATGAAGTTTAGCAGTATCTGGTATCATCTGAGGTCAATATAGGTGCCACACCTCTTTGCAAAGCAGCAGCAATATGAAAGTGTCAATGTTTCCCTAAAGAAGAAACTGAAATTTCTTTTGCATTTTCCAGAAACAGTGCCTAATGACTGAAGAAGTTTGAGCCCAAGTTAGCTAAATGGGATAAAATTCCCGGATCTGATCAGATAAGAACTTTCTGATGAGCTGCCAGATATATATGAAGAGTGAAGCTCCCATCTTTCCCAACAGGTTTATCACAACCTGTTCATTTAAGTGAAAACTTCAAAGTGCCTCATCTTCTGTAGGACTTTACCTCCAATTATCCAGCTCAAGGTAATAACTTAATCCAATTTTATTTTTCACTGGGAAGAGAAGTGCAAAGATAAAGATGGGAAACTTATTGTGTATGAACTGAGAATAGCGTCAGGAGTGGTATTTGCTGGGCTTCTGCAGTCCTTTGTGAACTTAACAGCTTTTAGAAGATTTTTCAGCCTTTAGGTTTATCTGACTTCCTCTGGAGATGGAACTGGCCATGAACTGTTCCCAAAGAGTAAAATTAGGGATATTTGTTCTTTAAATATGTTTCATAATTGTGTTTGATGTTTTCCAATACTTGACACTCTGTAGACATTAATTAAGTGTAAAAAACTATTTCCTCTACTTTGTTCAGGGAAAAAAAAATCAAGCCTGGTAGGTTTCACAATCAAAATTATAATCTTTCTCAAGCATGCAAATTAACAATTAGAACATCTCAACAATGGAATTCCACTAATCCCTCCACAGGAGAAAATTGGTTATCTGCCTACAGCACCAATTAACCAAACGAAAGCTGTTTAAAGCAGAAAAATAGACAGGAAAATTTACTGGGATTGAATTGTTTTACATCCCAGATAGATATTCCCTCCCACTGTGGTGCTGGATTTATGGCAGGGGGCTCTGTGTATCTGTGTGTGTGTGTGTGTGTGTGTGCAGGCGTGTGTGTGTGTGTGCAAGCTGCTGCAGAAGATGTTGGGCTGAGGCCAGCAGGAACTGAAGTTCATTCTTTAAGGAGGTAGAGTGTGGTCATTGCAAACTGCATTCTCACATCCCACTCTGCCTGTAGACTTCAGCACAAGATGATAATAAAATCACAGCCCTCTGCAGGATTTCTTGCACTTTCTTTTTCAATGCTCTTATTATCCAGGACTAAAGACAAGATAATGAACTAGCTGGACTATTGAGACCATTCAGCTTTCTATTTCCTTAGTGCAAATATTTTTGTTTACTACCTAATTTTATCTCAGGTAATGGTTCTGGAAATCTCTAGGTAATAGCATCAGCTACCCCTGACATCCAGTAATAAAGAGCTGCTCAAAGTTTAAAAAATAACTCTCATAGATCACTATGTCATATTTGACTAACATAACCATTGCCAAAAAAAAATTTCTATTATCTCTGGGTGTGGCCAGTCTCAGTACTAACATGTTTAAATTTTGACCTACCTGAGGAGAACACCCAAATCATTGAAGCAGGTGATGCTGGGAAGGAGTGTGAAAACAAAGCCTCTGCACCTCCAGAAATGCTGCACAACTTGGCTGCCTTCCAGTTTCATAAAATAAGGGAAACATCATTCGTGCAGGTGTAATATAACTCATTTTGGATGTATGTAAAAATAAAACTTTCATTCAGAAAGCATTACTTGCTCCAACATGATTTTTCTTGAGGTTGGAGTGTAGCAGGGATAAGATATTAGCATTCTGGAACAAGCCTACATGAACAAAAATAAAAGCCGAAACATTCCTTAAAAATAAAATATTGAAATAATTAAATGTACCTTTCAAAACCTTTTTTTAAATTGAACACAAAAGAAGTTAAAAAAAAAAAGGGAGGATAAACTGACAGTTCTGGAAATTGAAATATTCTATCTGTGGAATGAATATAAAGCAAAGAATGGCTATGGATCTTCCTATTCCTCCTTCTTGTCCCCTCAGAATGCCTTCAACTCTCCTAGCTGGGCTGTCTTTACCTCTTATCAGAGTAAAAGAGAAATATTCCTCCTTCACTTTTTTTTAGCAAGATGATATTGTTATAGCTGTACCTATGACACTTACGTACAATTTGTATCTTGGCTTTTGTGGATTTACAGTTAATACCTCCATAGTATGTGACCACCTTTTGCAAAAGAATTTATTTAATGTAACTACAGAGTCCAGAGTCTTCTAGGTACATATCTCCTGGGCAATATGATTTAAACTTTTGTAATGTGAACAGTAACATTGCAAATTGTGGGTAATAATGTTTTAGAGATTCAGAGGATTTGCTTTGCCTTCATGACCACACACTCAGTTTTTAAAGTGCCAAAGTTCACTAATCGATCCCAGTTATATCTTGCATCAACTGGAAAGGCAGGCTTGCTGGAACAGAACGTTTCTTTATCAATCTGCTTTAAAAGAACAGGTTATTTTGGTTGTAAGTTGCACAAACTAAGCTGTGCATGAAAGCAAGTCCTTGAAGGCTGAAGCTCAGTTCACCCTGACTAGATCTCTGAGATGACCCACCCACCAGCCATATTATTGCTTCTCTTGAAACACAGTTGATTTGTTTATTCATTTTTGCGATCTGGAAGTAAAAAAAATATTTTGGTGTTTCCCCCTCCCACACCTCTCACTCCTCTTGTGTTTTGCAATAGTGGGTTCATTGTTATGTATTTCTAAAGGAAGTCCAGCTGAAATGTCTACAACTAAATCTAACAGTTAGAATTCCATTAAACAATGAGATACATTTAGGAAGCCAGAGAGAGAAAACACATTTAATAACCTAGAGGCTGGGTGCAACTTCATGTTGCTTCAAAGTAGTTCCTATTTTAAATCCTAGTATTGCTTGAGGCCAAAAACTGACTTTATTACATTTCAAAATGAAAAAAAAAAAAAACCCTAACCCATGCACCTGCTTTTGTAACAGACTTTTTAAAAAAATACTGACACTTAAAGAAGGAATATATTGTCTCGATAATATATGTCATTGGTTTAACAACAATAACATGAAAATTCATTGTCTGAAAAACAAAGCATCAAGGTTCAACCTATGTTGGTTCACTGAAACAAAAGTATTTTAAAAGTGTCTACAACTCTACACTATAAAGTGGAATATTTAGTTTATCATTCTGGCACTATGTCTGACCTGCTCTGTAGCTTCAAGACAGATCCTCAAAAATACTTAGTTATTTAAATGTAACTCATAATGAGTGTTAAATATCTATGGACCACATGGGTCTGAAAGAAATGTAGTCAAGTACATAAAGCCGTATTCATGTGAGATTTAAACTCTTAATTGCATGACCTTTAAAACTATTCCAAACTTAGCCCACTTTTTTACAGTAATTTCATGGTGAGAGTAACCTGACAGGTGTATGGCATTGTTAGGACTATACACTTCTGCCCCATGAAAGATTGCAAAGCTGAGCCAGAACAGGACAAGAGGATTCTCATTTAGTTTCCATAAAACTAATCCTTCAGGATAAAATGGTTTAGAGGTGCAAAGAAGAAATGAAGGTTTTCTGTCTTTTCTATGCTGCATAACCTGAGGGCTGGCAGAAACGAGTCTTTTCTATTTGCTAAAAGAATGGGAACAATTGTGGCTTTATGTACTGGCGAAACTCTGGTAAAAGACAACCTAAATACTCTAATTTCCCCTATTAGTAAATTAGACTGTAGTTCCTTATGGCTTTTTTCAGGCTGAAAATAATTTAGAAAACTTTGAGCAACCAGACTCAAACTTTTCTCAGGGTCAGAATGTGATATAGATATAAGCAAAAGAATATTTATTTGAGAACTCTTGTGAAATGTGATCTGTGAGAATCAAATAAAATAGCTAGATTATATGACACATACATATTTAAATATATATCTTTTAAACAGAAATCACATTTCTGTTAGAATATTAATCCTTCCAGGAAAAAATCACAATGCATTTAAATAAGTCCAGGATGCTCCTACAATCTCTGAACAAAATCCCCACAAATTAGACTATTTTTTCCCCATTTTGTGTGTCTAGAACAACTGTAGTATAGCCAGCCATACTCCAGCTTATACATTTGATAAAGCCTCTGTGAGAAGACAGGCAAAGGGTAAAATAATGGAAGTAAAGTTGTGACCTGCTGTGAGCTGGCACAGAGTTCAGCTTCTGTGCAGAATGGCCACTCCACAACACTGCACAGTTTCACAAGCTGAAAGATATTAACAGTGGTTGTGGTCGTGTAGGAGTTGCAAAAGTTCTGAGGGGAAGGATGCTATTAATTTTTTTAAATTAATCTGACCATTTATTTTAGCCAGAGGAAATATTGACTCCTAGTTTCCTAATTTTCATTTTTGTAATATTTAATGTTACTCTTCCAGCAAACACACGGTTAAATTGACAGGACTTCATTTGTAATCCACAGAACAATAGATGACCTGAGTAAAACTGTGAGCTATCCTCCAGATGTTGTGTGCACTGAAACACCTGGAAGAGCCACGGGAGAGAAGCAAGAATGACCGCTGCATTTGCTAAAGTAGCAGCTGTATGTTCAGCAGGCAGAACACATTGCCCTACCTTCAGCACCTATCATTTCCATGCTTTCTGAATTTATTAAACCCTTGACTTAGCCCATCATATAGCTACTGGCATGTTCTGTTTCCCATGGAAAAAATTTGGTGGTTCTCCCTTCCCTCAAGGTAAAATACTGTGAAACCCTAAAAACAGCTTTTAGTGCTTGATTTAGTGTTTATCTGACTTCAAATGTGGACTAAAATGTTTTTCTGGGTTCACTCTTTGTCTTGCCTCAATGCCCTGCCTCTGTCAACCTCCAGTTTCATGTGAGGGCATGAGAAAAGTAACACAACCTTATTGCACCATGAACTGTCTACAGGAATCTTCTTAAAATCTTACATTGTCTTTGTTAAACACTTTTACAGTGACACCTTGGATTTTCTTAATTTAGTGCTCTCTGCGTTTGCAATATATTTTTTCTGCCTTTTAAGAAGTTAGGTGTCAGCATGCATACTTTTTCATAACTAGTATATAAACACTTTTCTCATGTTTTTTCCAAGAAAACACTCACATAATTCTGAGTTGTGCTAGATCCCTCAGTTCTCAGGAAACAAACCTGTTTCTTGGTCCCCCAAATGTTCAATCTTTTGGTTTTTGTGTGCATTTTACAATAGAATTGTAGAAAGAGGCCCGGACCACAGGAGAAAAAATCAAGTCAGTAATAGCTAAGTAATTCTGAGTGAATAATTATTAATGATCATCTTTTTCACTGACATCTGTGGTCATCAGAATTCCCTCTGGAATGGATGTGAGAAGGAAAATGAGACTTCAGAAATTTAGAATTAGGTAAGTGCCGATCGTGTTTTCTATTTCCAGTGCAATTACCACACCAGTTTTTGCCCTATTCAGGCATGTTCAAAGACTGTGTTCTAGTCAGGTAGTCTCATTGAAATTAGTACTTTTCAATATAAGGCTGTTAGAATTCAGTCTTCATTTAGTGGATTTATTATGTCCTGTTGAACAACTTGCCACAAAAATGACACCGCCACAGAGACACTAACTACTGAGCTTTTCAAAATACAAAGAGTTTCAACTTAGGAGTTTGTTTGAACACAAACTGTTCTAAACCAAAGTAATATTCTGGAAACAGGGAAAAAACTTTGAGGAAGATGCAATATCCATTTCATCTTTATAGAAAAAAATGTCTTCACCTTTTTTTCTGTAAACTTTCTTTACCTTGTCAACAGCAATTCTGTGGCTAATCTGAAGTCATATATAGGCACTTTGATCTTCTCACACATGCAGCCTGAGAGAAATCCTGGCTACCATGTAGGTCTACTCCCTTAGCAGTAGCCTAAATTTGAGTGTCCTTCCTCTACTTGGCTAGCAATTTTCAGAGAGCCTGCAGGAACATTCTTGTCTGCGAGACATTTATGCTTCCTTCAGACCTGCTCGATATATGTGAAATGCATTTTTGTCACAGCAAGAAGGCAAAAACAAAGATATACAAAAGACAGATGACCTTACCTTGTATGCTTTGCTTCTGTATCTTTAAATATGGGGGTTTTTTTTAAATACAAAAGTTTTCACACTTTTTCAGCTTGACTGAGAAGCCAATATATGTATAAATATGTGTTGAAACAGTTTTTGGCATGCCATCAGAGACATTCTTTGAAATCCACTGCAGCTTCATCCAAAAGGCCAGTAACTGAACAAAAACTGGTTATGAACTGAACTTTCCTCCTGAGAATCGTTACCCTCCAGGGGTTATTTTGAGTGTTAATAGATGAAGACAAAAAACCTGCTGCTCATGTCCTACAGCTCTTGTCCAGGCTAAACCTAACCTGTAGATAGAAGGAGCTCTGTTGGATTATCAGTAAGCTATCTTTGGCAAGATACAAATTAAGTTATAAATATATGAAAAGAAAAAATTCCTAAAACCTGTTGGCTAAGAAATCTTTCCATTTTTGTATCTTTCTTTGTTTCTTCTTTTTTTTAATTTTATTTGAATGAGGTATGTTTTTTGAGTATAAAGACACATATATATTTGAGCAATGTTTTCTGCAATAACACAGCTAAGGTTCTGTACAATTCTAGAAGAATTTCTAGATTTCTAGCATTTTGCTTGCAAAACTTCACGTCTTTTTCATTTGCAGAGCAGTTTGTAGAAATATCCCCAGCAGAGGGAGTGGCTCATCCTTTTGAGATGAAGCCTGAAAGATTAGCAAAAGCAATTTTTACTTCTGCTTTACACATGAGAAATAAAGAGAGTTATTTCCTTAAATGCCTATTTAAAAAAGTGTTTTTACTCACCAGTATGAAGAACATGGTGGTGTGTCCGCATGAAGAAAATAAAGAGACAATAAAAAATACTACAGTAAGTTTCAGGAAAAAATTGTATTTTGTCTGCTTTATACCTCACATTTTCATTGTATTTAATTATATACAGAGTAGACATAAGATGCCCAAAACCTAGAATTTTAAGCTCACTTATCTTGATAGTATATAGTTATTTAGACCTAGTTTTCAAATAAATGCATAAGGAGATAAATTGAAAATCACTGGGAAATTACACCTCTAGGCCCAGCCTTTCTGGATATAAATCAGTATTGACAGATGAGTTTAAGTAGACTTATTCTGATTTGTAATAGTTGTGTATTGAAGACAGGAATTTTAAATAAGATGGATATTTTATTTTTAAAAAACCAAACAACAAAACAAAAAGCCTTCAAAATGAAAAGCTGTTGCACAGCTGGCAACAGAAGAAACACGCGGGTCTCAGAGCAGCAGTTGAATCTCCAGGCAGCACCAACCAAAAGCCCTGCCCTTCTTTATTTACCTATTTTTATATGTTTCTAAAGACAATCAAGGATTGGTGAAAAGGGTCAACACCCCTGAAGGTTTACAGGACAAAGACATGGTCAATCATCTTTCTCCACGCCAAGGAAAGGAATGAAAAACAATTTCACAAGTGCAAAACAATCCCGGCCAGTTAAGAAAAACAAGGACCATGTTTACAGAAAACGCATGGGAAACTACAGCTACAGTGTTACAACTTATGGGGCCCTGTAAAACCAGGGCGACAAAAAGCAAGTTTTAGTTGGGTTGTAATTAAGTCTTTTCAGCACTATTAAAACTGATGTCAATAGCACAGCACAGGTAAGTCTAGTTACCTAAAAGGCCAAGGTGTGACAACAGTTTTGTTTAAGCTAAAGAGCATTGCCTGGTAGTTTTCAACCCCCAGTTTCACAGCCACCATTTTCAATGGTTTCAACATCACAAGGGTAGCTTACTATTTATTCTGATGCCTGAAAACCCAGGTAGTAATTCAGCACCTTGGTATTTAATACCAGCACTCTGCTGGACTACTGTGTGATCGTGCAGGTCCCATTCTGGAGGTGTGGCTTAATGAGATAGGGTGTTAGCCCACAAAGGAAGCCAGAGTTTTTGCCAGTGTGAAATGCGTTTTAGTTGGTGATTCAGGAGTCTCCTGAATCATTTCTTTAGGGGAAACAAGAGGGATCACATAGATTCAATAAAGACAGAGAAATTTCATTGTGCTCAGTTTGCAAAGGGTCTGGTTGCAGCTAATTTACACTGAGCATCCTAAAACCAGTTTCAGAAAGGGATATATCTAGGGGAGCAGGTCCCCAGTTTTAAGGGCCCCAAAAGCCCATCAATCAGTTAGAATTATAGGTTTCATGGCAACCAGCTGTTATCCCAAACACTCAGCTCTGGGCATCTGGAAAAATAGTTAGGTAAATTCTTCCATAAATCAACCCCATGCTCACTACTTCCAATACTGCTCAGTTAATCTCCACAATGCATTGGGTTTAGTGCATATGTTCAGAGTGACATTAAATCCCACTGCTATTAGCCTGATCTGGGAGATTGATTGATCTGTGTGAGACTGTAAGGGCTCCCTGAGAGCATTGCCTCAAACAGGGGTCAGCAGAACAGCGACTCTGGGCTTTCAGAGGGCAGACTTTGGCCTGTTTGGGAGCCTGGTTAACAAAATCCCTTGAGAGACTGTCCTGAAGGACAAAAGAGTCCAGGACTGTTGGATGTCCTTCCAGGAGAAAATCTTAAAGGTGTAGAAGCAGTGTTTGAGTCACTATCCCTGGGGATATTTTAGAGATGTATAGGTGTGGCACTTAGGGACATGGTTAGTGGTGGATTTGTCAGTGCTGGGTTAATGGCTGGACTGCATGATCTCAGAGGTATTTTCCAACTTCAATGATTTATTCTATGAAAAAAATCCTAAAACTACTTGTTCCATTTAGTTATTAAAGTGTAACTTATTACAACAAGGTTTCAAACCACAGCCCATGCACTGACAAGGCACATAAGGTGTAGAGAGAGAGTTACTAAACACAGAGAATCTTTACACAGCCATAATAGAAACTGATTTGGATCTTCAAACCTGGATATTTCCTCAGTCTGCTCTATTGGAAATATTGCATTTTCTCAAAAGTCTTCTAATGGGTCCATCCTTTTATTTTATAGTATAAGAAATCCCATCACTCTGTGCGGAATATTTTGTGAATGTGGCGTGATGAAATTATTTAAAATTATATTCTCTATATTTTTTAGACACTTTTTCCTGAAGCAGTAGGATTAAGATTATAATGACTTTACCCACAATGGCCAAATATTATCTAGATTTTTGAGAGCTTTCAAAAAGACTTTGATCCACTTAACTAATTAAATTAACCCTATTGGGGAAATCACTTATGTGAGAATGTTAACTGCTAGTTCTTAGTAACCCTGTGGGATTACTATGCCTACATCAGTAAAGTGCACTGTGGTTGGAAAGGAAAACACTGGCTGGAAACAGTGAGGGCATTAGGAGTCAACAGCTGGGTTATAGTTGACAAAAATGAGATCAAAAAAGAGGAAACTCTCAATAATAACATTTGTTTCCACAGACCTGGGGCCACTCTTCATGTCTGGCTTTCTGGCTGCCAGTAGTGGATATTTGTAACCCTTCATCAAATACTTTCTAGCCCACCACTAATTTTGCACATGTAAGGAGAAAACTGAGCCATGCTCTCCTTCCCTATGTTCCTCTCTCCTCACCCAGACAACAAGGAGAAGTTGCAGAATCTCTGTGCCCCAAAGAACATTGTAGGTCAGAATCTCTGGAGAGGGATTCTGCTATGATAAAGGAAATAAGAAAAAAAAAAAATCTATCTCTAACACACTATATACAGCTTGTGTTCTCAACTGGTACTCTAATGCACAGAACAGAAATGTAAGCTTTATACATTCTAGCTCAAATATGAAGATGTGAATAACACATAAAAGAAATCTACATGCACCTTTCCAAATTCAAGATATTAAGAAAAATTGTACTAAAATCCACCAGCCGCCTTGGTGTATGTGTTTTTCACTCTGAAACCTGATCTGATTCTTCAGCTTCTGTTCTCATGAGACATGCCTTTTCCTTCCAAACCCTTCAAGATCCACATTTTGTCTCCCAGTTTCATGGAGCTATTCTCGTTCCTCCTGAGCATAATATAAGAGGTATTGAAATCTCTTTGCTTTATATTTGACATTTTTAGTTATAGAAGAGAGAAGGAAGATGGATATCAATCTCTTCATTACACAATTTATTCCCAAAAGTCAGATTTTTTAAATATGTTAAAAATTCTCTGCAGAAGTGAGAGGGCAGCATTTTCAAGTGACTAAGTTTTAGAGGAGTCTCCATAGTTTGCCTTTTTTTTTTTAAGAGACAATACATAATTTACCCATCTTAATAGTAATTTTGTGCTACCACAAGCACTGAAATTTTTAGCTTGCTCTAAAAGCCCTAAATAAATGCAAGTCTGAGCAGGTGTCATTGATACCACAGACCACCATGTCTTAAGGCAAATGCTTACTGAAAAAAAAGTCAGACATTTTCTTCTTAGGTCTGGAAATCAGAAGAACTGTTTTATAATGAAGAGTTGTGGTAGATTCTGGGATCAGCCATACCTGCAGGGTAAAAATATCAGTACCTTGACTGCATTGGCAATAGGGATGAAAACTCTCTGAAATGCAACCTTAAGGAACAATAATTTTGATGCTGTTGACTGATAAAAGTTTGACAGTGGTGTTCCTCATTGATTTCGGTCAGAGAGGTATATGTGTTCTGCAAGATTCCCAATGCTTTAATGTGTATACAAAATGCAGCCACAGAAACACAGCAATGGGCTGCCAGCACATGGAAAACTTGACCATCTTTTAGTGCAGTGACTGAGAGAGATCATCATGGACCATGAGGAGTGCAGCAGTAACCAGCATGACCTAATACCTTTGGCAAGTTTCCCAAGGACTCCGTGAGAGGGATATACTCCTCTCCAGAGCTTCTCCTGCAGACTCCAAATTTGAGGACACTCAACTCACTCCCCTTCCTGTACCTCCTGTTTATTCAGAGGTAGTTCCAAAAGCCCACAGGGTTTTTCTGCACCCAAACAGCACTATGGCATCCTGCAGGCAGCCGGCTATACAGTCATTCAGGGAGGAAGATGCTGAGCTTAAGACCCTTAAAATGGCCACTGTTTCTGAGCGTGGTAGATATACAGGCACCACCCACTCTCTTGCTCTCAGCTGGGAGCTCTTGAACAATGTTCTTAAGGAACTTGGAACCAAAGGACAGGAAAAGTTGTCAGCTTGCTTCTCGCATGCAGTTGTATGGCTTAGGCCTGAATCTACAGCTACCATTGCAATCAAAGCATTTTGAGGACTTCCAAAAAATTACATGTCCTCTTAGTCCTTAAACAAAACTCAAGTACACACTTCTGGTTGATTTTATCTCCAGTCCATCAGAGTATTTGAACTCAAAACCAGATTTTGCTGAACATGCATAAGTAACCATATGAACTAAAATTTCCTGCTAATCTCCAAAGGTATCTGTTTTTATCACTTTAAAATATTCTGTCCTCCAAATGCAGAATTTTTTTTGCTATGTAAGGAAGAATAGATACATGGAACTGTCTTCATGGTGCATCCTTTCAAGTTCTGTGATGATTTTCCCAGGCAGAACCACATAAACTCAAATTTCACAGTCAAAAAGAGGGCAGGTTGAACTTTATTACCAATTACAATACCTTTGATGACTCCATAGTAGTCACAGATAAAATCAGGTTAGGGAAAACAAGTTCACATCTTTTGAACTGGGAAGAACATAACAATTACTTACTAAACAATTAAAAATTATTAATTATGCCACTGGATGTAGGCCTTGCAGGGCCTAAAGAATGTGCACCATTTGCACTTGTAAATGCTCATTAATCACAGCCTGTTATTGTAATTTTAATGAATGTTTATCTTATTTTCTTTGTGTAATCCAATTACTTTTGTTTTTTTAACCATCGTCGGGGATCTCTTTGTTTCCGGCATCCTGCCAATCAGCCCCCTTTAGATGTGAACAATTCAATTCATTATCATTAGGTTTCTCTTTTTAATCCCACTTCTGGGTGAACCATTGAAAGAAAATCCAGGAACAGAAGTCCTTGCACAGCAGGGGGAATGAAATGAGTTCTGAACACCTGAGCAATTATGTGCAACAGTTCTCCAGAATGGTAGTCTAATGTCTTTCTAAACTTGTACCACATTAACAATTAGATCATCTGTCATTTCTGTTTTGGTATTAAATTAATTGCAAATTGACTTTAGAATTGAGGAAAAAAATTAAACTGCTGGAGTGAATCTAAGCATTTTGTGTTTGTTTATGTTTTAATTGGCATGTTGCACCTGTCCAGATAATTTCTATGATGCAGATGCCATTACTACAATCCCAGTTGATTAAGACGGCCCCTTATAGTAAAGACAGGAAAAATCAACCCAGCAGATTACCAGATTTAGTGAACAAGGTATTTAGAAAACCTGCAGAGGTTTTCATGAAACATACATATAATTATGTACCAAGAGTAGAAGACCAGCAAACAAGCACCAGCATGTTACTTCAACAAGAAATATAGGATGGTGACTACTTAATCATAAAGACAAGTATTTAAAAGCATAAATAAAGTTACAGAATTATTTTAGTAAATCAGAGACTGGAAGAGCTGTCAGAGTAAACATGAGGCAATTGAGTAATATAAGAGTACGACCAAGTTTTTCTTGTTAAGAGAGATAAAGGAAGAAAAGATAAGCAGCACCACCAGCTTTGTAGGCTCAGATACTGGAAAGAGAACAGGTGCGCTGCCAGGCTGCTAGACTAGATCTACTTCCCTGCCCTGTTGATATGGCCACGCAAGTTCTGGTGTTGTCACTTATCAGTGTCTCAGGGTTCACAGCACTGTGCATTGTGGCTTAGGTGCTACAGGGCTTGCTCCATCATGATGGCAATGAGTATCACCCACCTATGCAGCAAAGGCCTGACAAATTAACAAGGAAGGCAATAGCTGGTGGAAAAGCCAAACTGGCTTTTCTTCTCAGGTTGATGCAGGCTTTCCTTCAGCACATTCTCTTTTCAAATTTTAAACATGTTTTCTGTTGAAAAGAAAGATAATATAAAAAGTTTTATTGGACAAAAATACTGTAATACCAGAAATCCTCTGCAACCTGCAAGACAAATATTATCAACCAGAGACTCTTGAGCTGGAAAGCATAACTTCCTCTTGTCTTTAGACTCAGACATTTTTCTGACTGACACTGGCCAGCATGCTAACTGCTAGTGTGTTATCTGATGCAGCTTAAGTAGCTACAATGTCCCTCTTGATAGATGGAGAAATATATGGGGTTTATTGCTTTGTCTTTTAGTTAACGTCTTCTGAGAGAGCAAAGGGGGAGGTTTGGAAATAACATGTGCCATTGCCTGGCAAAGACAATAGGTATTACTCATTTGGATTGGAAGGTTGTAGAAGCCTTATCCATCTCTGTTTGCTTGACTTCTGCTACCACTCAGAGACAGCAAATCTGTTGACAGAGTGGTAAGTCTAGATAGCAGTTAACCAATCAGATGGCAAGTAAAACAGTCTTCTAAAAATTTATTGGAGACAGACATAACTCTGGATATTGGCAGCTTGGTGTTCAGTCTTGGGAACTGAGAGGTAGCTCTGCTTCAGAGGTTCTGGTGAATTCAGCTTCTTGATGATCAGCAATTCACAAGACTGTAGAGTTCACAAGCTCCTTGTTTGTGCCATCGACTGAATTTTTTTCCAGTTCTTTATTCAAGTCTGGTAATAGATCCACTTGAGCAGGCAATTATTTTTCCTACTAGCAATACACGCTTGGTCTTTCAAAATATACTTGAGTCAACTCCCCTTATCTCTATTCTGTCTCAGGGAACCTCAAATCAAACAAAGGTACAACTCATTACTTTTTTTTGCTTCAGTCAGAAGTAGATTATGCCAATAGTTTTTCATGCCAGCTGTAAGTTATTCAGTCTACAGCTGAGGTGATGAGACAAAGACAGATGGACCCCTCAAGATTCTCCAGAGTACAACGGTGAATTATAATTTCACATATTTCTTTGTAATAGCAAACCATCAAATTATGCTTTCTACCTCCTATATGACATTAGAGACTCTTCAGTGTGTTATGAGAGACACCATATAGCTGAACCAAAAGATGGCAGGGAATAAGACTGGATTCCCTCTGCCTCTGCCAGTCTTGTTTTTGACTCCTTGTCACTTCAAGTCTTCTTACCATCTGGGGTAAGTTGTCTGTACCTATTGGTAGCAGGTTAGCAAAGGTACTTTTTACATGAACTCTAGAAAAGAATTAAGATGGTCTGGAGTCCTTGCTGGAAGATCAGGGCAGTGAGACTGGGACACGTGACCCTGGAGTTTTCCTACGTCCAGCTGAAGAGAAGAGGACATTCCTAATCTGATGGCTTTGGATTCATGTCTCTTGGTCCATCTGACCAACTTCCCCATTCTGTGAAGCACAATGGTCAGTGCTCACCAGTCAGTTATCTGTACTAGTAGGTAACTCCACCCCTGTGTTGCCACTCAGAGTCAAGGCCCCTTCAATCTCTCATGTCACTGGTTCGACCTGCACTGCTTGCCTGTATGTGCCAGTCATGGGCACTTTCTATGGCAAATGTGCCCTGTTAGACCTTTTCACCACTTCCTGCTTCTCTGGGGAGTGAGGAAAGACACTTCATTGTTGTCTTCTCCTAAAAAAAGCAGAGAATCTCATTAAGTTGGCCGTTTCTTGTTGCCATCTTATCATCATATCATGTCACATCATATCACAGATCATATCATAGATCATATCATATATCAAATATCAGTCATATCATATATCATATCATATCCCATTTCTCTAAGGACCTATTTCTTAAAATGATGCATGGATCATGGTTATTTTTTAATCCAGACTTGCCATTCCTTCCTGTTGTAGAGTAAAAATTCTTTTCATTTCACTAAGTAGAAAAGTAATTCAGTGGGAGATTCCTCATCAGGATGGATTACGCATGACAGGCAAGTCAAAGGTCAGAGAGCAGATAGGAGAAAAAACAAATTGGTGCCTCCAATGGATTAAGACACAAGCCTATGTGAAATATACCTGTTACAGCAAAAAAAGATAGGTAACTGTTTTTGCAAACTACAACTTCTACTGATTATGAGAAGCATTTAAGGAAAGGAACAAACAAAATGTTCTCCAAGCATATCACACCCACTGATCCCAAGATTTCCATGCTAAAACTACAGTCAGGCCAGATGAGAAAGAAATTATAAACAGGCTGGTCAGGGAACTGTTCTGTGCACATGACACTTTCATAAGGATAAACAAGCCAAGGCAGAAAAGAGTTGATTGTTTTCTCCCCAGACGCAGTAATGTGAATCGGGGAAAAAGAAATTGTCCCAACCACAGTGCAGCAAATGGTAAAAGTGTAAAAAGAATTTGTTTTTATCACAGTTTTTTCAATGAAGAAACAAAAGGGAAGAAAAAACAAAGGAATCAAGGCATCATTTTTTGTGCAGCTCCCCTCAACTTCCTGGTCTACCTGGTATGAACATTCTTCTCTCAGGTTTCTAAGACATGAATTGTCTTTTTAACTTTCGAAGATAAGTTTATTTTTGTCTTTCTCAGTAAAAGTCTCTCCATCAGAAACAATATCTCATCCTTTTCTTCCAAGTGTAGCTTCCATGGACATATATAAAACTAAAAAAAGAACTCACCTCTCCCCTACAAAACTGAAGCTTACTGCCACAGGATGTTTTACATTTCAGAAGTCAGTCTGAGTTAAAATTCAATTAGACAACTTCATAGGAAAGGAGGTTCCTCAAGAGCTATTAAATGCAGTAGCTCAGCTTCCCTCTGAAAGCTGGAGATAGAAATGAGCAAGTTACTGCACACTTTGTCCTCTTCTACTTTCTTCTTCAGTGTTTTTCCCAGATAGTATTGAATGGGAGCTAAATATGCTAATGAACAACTGAGCTGATCCAAATGAGCTGATGTAATGCTAAGGTCTCAAAAAAAATCAGCCATGGTAACTATCACCTTGATATTATCAGCAGATTTAATGCATTTTTTCTTATTGGTGAAGGATTCTGAAGCACAGTGTCTTTTTTCTCTCAGTTCTTAGAAAAATATTCAGGATAAAATTTCTGTTCCTGATATTGCAAGGCAAAATGGTATAACTTCCACTGGAAATTATAAGCATTTTTCTGAGTTACTTTCCTTCTTTACTTCCAGTGCAGGGCCCATGAAAAAAAAAAAAGAGAAAAAGAAAGGAAAATAATCTCCCTTGTCTTTAACAGCTTTATGACCTCACTAAAAGATAGAGTTACAGTAGTCTGCATGTCCTAACTACATATTTGCATTTGAAGATTTTTTTGTTAATTCTCTTTAGGTTATCCTTAAACATTTTAATTCTGTAGAATTCATAATGGGTTTTGTAAGTTGCCAAAAATCTTGATTACTACAATATTTTACTTCAAGACATGTTTTCAAAAATCACTCTATTTCAATGTTTTTTATGAGGAGTGGAATATAAATAAGAAGGAGAAAAAAGGTTTGACATTCACAAACCTTTTCAAATGTTTCTGCCTTAGCCCAGCTGTTCTTCAGCTTTTCCAAACTTCTTAATATACAAGATTTTCTGTGGTGCTTTACAAAAACAGCCAATCATGCAGTATTTGAAGACAGCGGCTAGCCCAATACTGGTAGCCAGATGTGGTGTAATCTTGGCTGGGATTAATGGGATTTCAGAACAGTTCTTGACCTCACAGAAAACAGGTCAGGGAGGGCCAGGTGAAAACAAAAGAGGAGTCCTGCACAAAGAGAGTTGAAACGGTCTATTTGTGAAGGTAATTGCATGAAACCAGGGTTAGGAGGTAGCTGAGCAAAGTAAGGCAGGACTTAATACAGAACACGTGTGTATGAGGAGAGGTACAAGTAAGGGTACAAAAATGCATTAAGATTGTTTGGAAGTATTGACCAAGTAGGGAAAAAGAACTGCCTAAAGCAGTATGCAAGAACCTTCACAAAGTCTTTGGGAAAAGTCCTCTTGCTAAAGACAGTGTTGCACAAGTGGCACCAATGACGGGAAGAAGGGCAATAAATTGCAAGTTTCACAGTGAGAAAAGAGTGAAATCAAGATGCCTCAGTGTCCTGCCCAAAGATCAGCACTGCTCGTTTGTATTCTAATGATCTGGAAATGGAAGGAAGCATGATACCACAAAGTTATTTCAGGTTTATCCTCACAATGATCTCTGAACTAAAATATTTGGAACAAGTTAATCAGGTAAAATGATCAGGAAAAATGAACTAGAAAATTAAAATCAGCCTTAATGAATAAAATATAATATACATTACAGAAAACTACTCTAATGTTAATGCATTTCTAATTAATTGTATCAGGTCAAGAAAAAATTCATTTTAGTTTGAGTAGCTCAAGAAAATCATAGCTCAAAGTTCAGCAGCATCAAAGTTACTCAAAAAAATGCATGCATGTGAATGGCATCAGAAAATCCCAAAAATGATGGTGCTTTGCTATACTCTGAAGATAGTGTTCACCTATAGTTATATGATCAACCTTATCATGTATGAATGTAAAGATGTAGCAGAATTGGAGGTCAAACAACTTCATACTGTTTCTTCAGATGTATTATGCCTGAACTGTAAGGGGGAAAAAAAGGGCATTGTGAATTTCAAGGCAATAATTTGCAGTACAGGAATAGTAGTATTTAACCTTCAGAAAAAGCAGAAGGAAAAAAAGAAATGTGGTGAAAATGAAAACAGACAGGGAATGAAAATTCCAGTAAGGATGAAACATTGACAAAAGACACTGAGTGCCCAGAAAAGGACAGCATGAAACGTCTTTGGCTGACTTATAGAAGTAGCATTGTTTTTTAACAAAAGTATCTTTTACTGAAAAATTTTAGCTTCAGTAAAAAACAAAAAATCTAACCTGAATAATTCTGAAAGTAGTGACTGTACTTAAATATTGTAATGGATACAGAGCCATCTACAGCCAGCTGGCAGACTGGGAAATAACATATACGACAGAAAACAGGAGAAACTTAACTAAATTGATGTCTAAAAAGATACAATTTCATAAAATTAAGTCTACTTAGAGGAATTAGCACAATAAAACATCTAACCAAAACCAAGCAAGTAGCAGCAGGTTTCTGGTTTAAATTAAAGATGTGAAGATGGAAGGATACAACCAGAGAATTCTTAGAAAATGGAAGGAATGGTCATGAAAAACAAGGAAAAATACTCTCAGATCTGAAAGTGTTGATATGACTATAAATCTTTGAATCATTTCTACAAATAAAACCAAAAATAAGAAACTACTTTGGAGAGCAGATGGGAACAAATGTTTCATGATCCACTGTAGGTAGCTTTAGGGAAGAGAAGGAAACAGATGATATGAAGGACTTTCTTGAAGCAGGAAATAAAAACTGACTTCTTAAATGTAAAGGAGAAGAAGTAAATGTAAAAAAGAAATGTAAAAAAGAAGAAACAAAACAGAACAAATAGCCTCAGAAAAATAAGACACACAGAAAACTAATCCAAAGAACAAGATGAGTCACTGAGATACAGTAGAAGAATGCAAAATTAAAATAAGAAATCACAAACCCCAAAAGACAGAAGATACCAAAGGAAAAGAAAATTATGGGTTTGGGAAATTTCCCAGGTTCTCTGACAAAGTCAATATTGTGTCACAGCTTTACCCAGCTCACTATTTGATTTAAGCAGCTGTTAAAAAGTCTCTTTGTCAAAGGGATGGTGTGAATTCCCACATATTATGGAAAAGAGTAAATGCAAGGGATATAAAATTAAAGACTGCTTCAAGTTCTGGAAGTGAGGTAAAGTTAAAGATTAATTGGATATCAAATACTAAAGCGTGAGAGTAAGTATGCATGGCTCACTGTACAAGAATGACAGTAATATCAAAAAATACCAGAAAGAAACCTAGATTCTAATCACATTTTATTCTGTAAGGAAACATCATGATCTTTATTTAATGTACTAATTATAAATAAGCTATAAAAATACAATGAGATTCATAATTTCAGAAGCAGAGTTATGCCCTGAAAATTAAAAGAATAAGGAAATAATACATTACAGATTGGCTAAGCATTGCATAGATTTGTTACAATCATTAGAAGATGGTCCCATAAATAAGAGAAAGAACTTTTCTGTTACAAAAAACTCACACTGTTCTTTAAAAATTGCCAAATCCAGCCATCTTGATCATCAGGCCATATAAAGGCCTTTCCTTTATATGGGAAAGGAGTAGGTAATAAATTGACTATAACAATCTGGCTTTTCTTAAAAGACATACTGGTGGATATAGAACACACTGTGGTTGCACTCAAGTCGGTAGCTGTTTAGCAGGAAAACCTGCAGTGGCTACTCTGCTTGTCCCCGTGTAAGGTCACCTCCCCCCTTTTTATTTCTTAAGATCCTTCAAAAATTTTGAGAGGGAGATCAGAAAACTAACCACTGTTCATCTGGATATTCAAGAGATGCACAAGACAAAACAGATAAAAATGTAGCAATGTTTTTAAAATAAACAGATCTGAATATTCAGCCAAGGTAGTATACTCAATTTTGTCTGCCATCTGACCTGGACATATATTCCTGTGGCAGGACTTTATCTGGACTGAAATCTTTAGGTGGATCTACCTACATGACCTCTGAAAAACTCTAAAAAGAGACCAAAAGGCTTCTGACGCCTCTATTAGTGATGCTCTTAAAAATAATCTCCATAAGAATTGCAAGAAGTGAACTCAAAGCAAGCAGGGAAGACAGAATGGAAATGAAAATGGTTTCTACAGCCTGTTCTTCATGTCTTTCTCCTAGGCAAGCAATTCAGAGGTGAGTTGCAGCAAGCTCTGCCTTAGTTCCCTCTGGCCCCTGCTACATTATTTTCATCCCTTTAGAAGCCTGCCTGTTTGATCCTTGCTCTTTCCTGTGGTCTCTCAATCTCTCTGCAGGAGCTACATGCTCCCAGATTCGTGGGGTTTTTCCACCACACCCTGAGGTCTCCAAATCTTTCTGCCCCAACACATTCATTTGCTCTCAAAGGAAAGAAGCAGTGTCTCCCTCCCTTCTTCCCTCCCAGGATTGCACTTGAGCCAGTCATCTAAAGGAGGGTAACAAAAATTGGAAATAAAATCTGCTGAAAGACTTTTCATCACAGAACAGCAGCAAAAATTTTCCATAGTTACTTCAACATCGATAGATGTCACCAATCTAACTGCGTAGTGTTCTGCCTGGCATCCAGAGCCAAGAAATCAAAACCAAACAATCTTTTTGGAGACTGGATAGACCACTGCTGGGTTAGCCTTAAGGGTAAAAGGGTTCTACATATATTTTGTGAAATAGATAAGAGAAAGTGATGAAAATAGATAAGAGGAAGTGATGAGAATCGGAGAAGAAAATACGATGATGTGTTATCAGGTCAATGGTGGGAGGCAGACCAAAATAAAGTTTCTTACCTTTAGGAAAAAAAGGTAAACAAAGCAAGCAAGAGAAGCAAAAGAGAACAGAAGATCTTACACAAACTTATATTTCTGAGCTACATAGGGAGTTTCTGTACTAGAGAATGGAGTTTCGTCTTGCAGATTTCAGTTAACCAGAAAAACTAGACAGGGCTGGTTCTTTTTTTTTTGTGATGGTTACTCCAAAGCAAGCAGTGAAGCAAGTTTTTCATTAAAACAAACAAGCAAATAAAGGACAGATTAATGCAAATAATATAGTAAAACATGCTTTTAAAGAATGGGTAGGGCTGGACATTTGTTGGAGGAGGCAGAATAGCTATTACTAAAATAAATTTGCTCCCCAAACTTTTCAAGAAAGTGGGAAAGAAATTGTATCCCTCCTTTATCTTTCTTCATCACTGGGTTGTTTTGTGCAGGTTTAAAAGTGTAGATGAAGAAGCTTTCACCACTGTGAAAGCCAAACAGCAAGGAAATATTTTCTTTATAGGCAAATTTAGCTCCCTTTCTAGGGTAATAGTTAATGTTCTGCTCTCTGTTCCTCAAAATATCCCTCAATTGTGACTTTGACCTTCTGATCTTTGCCTGACACCAGTTCATGGTTGTTTCTGTGAGAGTCTATTAATGTTCTCACTGAAGTCAACACAGGAAACTAATGCAAAACCCTAAATACTTCTATTGCCCTAAGGACATGAAGCTTCTGGCATGTAAAGCAATCACTACTATCTATCAGTTAATATTTTTCTTCGTGTTCCTTTGAGCTACCTCCAACTCCTCATTCTATTTCTTAGAACCAAGTGGTCAGAAAAGGATTTAATGCTGCAGATCAAGTCACCTGAAATGGACAGGCAACAAAGGCCTCTAAGCATATGTTTCAAAGCTGTGATAAACTGCTTTTGTCTCCTTGTTGCGTGTGTTTCAAGTTTCTTCTTTTTACTAATTATATATTTATACACACTTTGGATTATTTTTAATCAGATGGATTGCTTTCCTTTTTGCACTTCTTACATCATGATGAGCATATTGAAGATATAAAGGTTGTGTAAAATTATTTTACTTCATTTCTCTCAGGTTTTACAGGTATTATCTGAGAAATTTTCTGTTTTCTTTGCCATACGTACCCTTAGTGTGCTTTTCAGCCCTTTTGTATAGACAATTCAAGAAAACATTAGATACAACTGAGTCTAACGGCAAATTACTGTTTGCAAAATGTGGATAAATTTTAGCAGGAAAATTCTTTATATGAACCACAATTATTTTCATATTTAAAAAACATATGTCTTAGGCATTTTGAATTTACAGTTCTTGTCTAGAAGCACAATGAATTTTAACTTACAGGGACATATTTATGGCAGTACAAAGCTCTGCTGTTTTGGGAGGATCTGACAGGTTTGTATTAGTTATTACAGACAACAGTGTCTGCAGTGCAGATAGTGCACTAAATGCCTCACTTTGTGATGCTGAGGAGCTCAGTTTGAGCTGTTAATTTCCAGCATTCTTCTAAGGACTCCTGGCCGTGCTGTAAAACTGAAAGTTCAAAACCAATGTTTCATGGACAAGAAAAAAAGAAAATAAAAGAAACCTTTAACACATATGATCTCCACCTTCAATAGTTTTTCCTTTTAATTTTAGAGATTTTAGATTTTTTTTCCCCAGTATCTCCAGAAATTATTTATAATTTTAATTCAATTTCAAAAACACCACTAATCTGTTTTGTAAATTATTTAGGAGCTACCTTGTTCCAAGTTTTCATACATTTTAGCTTCTGTACAATGTGTCTCCATCTCTCAGCATTCAAAAATATTTCTCCACTATGACCAAAAGGATTAGCACCAATGATCAAAAGTCATTTGATGAAAATTCTTTATACCTAAAAGTAAGATCTTATTGTTATCCTTCGCTCCTAGCTTACCACTACAAATTCTAGTGGTTTCTGGCTGATCAGACAATAAATTAATTGTTGATAACATCGTTATTAAATGTTGCAGGAATTTATGGTTATAGTTGCACAATTTTGAAAGATTTAATATTTTCCTCACAATAAAAAGCAAATACTTACTATTTTAAATACAAAGATGCATATGCACATATATATTCATCATTTTATAAACACTATATGCAAGAATAATTACATCAGTACTGGATTGCAGTTAAAAAGAGTCTTTGTGATCCAGAAGAATTTTGATACATTAATTTTAGATGTGACCTTCTTTTGCATATTTTTTAAGAATTATTGGGTTTTTCCTAGGCTTTACCCAGGTTTGTATTTCTACCAAATATGACTGCAAGAAACAATAATAAGACAACAGTTAAACTATGGGCCCAGCTCTATGGAGCAAAAGAGAGAAACAATCTCTAGCAAAACAGTAAGGTATTACTTGCTGTTGACTGACCTTTCCTTAATTGTGTATACTTTACAAGTAAACCACAGGGACAAGGGAGGTAGGATGGCCCCTCTTCTGCATCCTTACAAAATGAGTTTCTTTTTAAAGTGAAACAGCATTATTGATCAAAGCAAAGGGTAACGCCATATGCAAAGAAGAAACAGCTGGCAGTCACCTTTCTGTCACTCACTTACACAGTTCCACACAGACCCACACTTATTAAAAACAGGTCGGATCGGATTCCAGGTTCACCCTGCAAAATTAATGACAACCTTGCAATAAAGTAACAGCATGAATTTGAGCCTTGTAATACAACGTGATTACTAGCATTTTTATTAGCTGGGTTTGAGCAGCAGGCAAGGCCGGCTGGTATTTGACACACAAACAGGGATGTTACCAGGTGCGCTGCTCTAAAGTGTCACATCAAAGTCACAGCCCTGCTGGCTTGGTTTACACCTGAGCCAATTAGCCTGGGAGATCAGAAGAGGCTGAAAAAGAATACGTCTTCTTATTTTTGTGCTGGGGAGAATCACTTGATCCCAAGTAAGACGATACAAGGGGAACAATGGTAGATAAAGTATGGCAAAGGAGGAAGCGGGCACGAGGCAGGGGAATCGGTGAGAGGCTGTGATAAGAGAACTATCACCAAATAAAAAGCAAAGTGGAAAGTAGAAGTGCCATATGCCTGTCCCTCTCTCAGTGTGTTTGTCAGCCTTTTGTTGGCAACAAAGGGGCTAATTGAAATGAAACAATCTCCAGTCTGTTTGCTGGCACATCAAATATGCTGTAAGATCTGCTGGTTCTTGCTTTTCCTGAATTATTGAAGAAGTATGGCTTCTAGAGAAAAAAAAAAAAGTGTGGAGGGATCTTCAAAATACACCGCTTTTTTGGGGGGGAGATGTACTTTGCTTTTTTAAGTGATTTCTGGTTTTCCCAGATTTCATTTAGAATAATGTAATAAAAGGCCTGTACAAAAGATGGAAGAACTTCAGCTGCAGTGCTTAACTGGGGTACTCCCACTCCAAGTTAAATGTCTGAGCCTGAACGTTCAGATACTTTGAAATGACTTTAGCGTGACAATCTCTGTCCTCTGTTTCTTCCTGCAGGAAAACAAGTTGTCAGCTGTGAGTTTTGCCCTCTTTTAAATATGCAAACAATTTAAGAAAACAGAAACGAAAACAATTTCAAGGTTGCAAAATCAAAAAGTATGATTTTTTTAAACCAGTTTATTTGGCAGTGACATTCTCATTATATAAACATGAAAAACAAATGTTGCTGTATATTAAGGCAGACATAAAAAAAAATACAGAATTTAAATAAAAACTGACCTGGTTAAAGTTGAAAAGCTGAAATACTTGAAACAGGTGTTTGCAGATCCTGTGTTTTAGCATTCATTAAGTTAATTTTTTTCCCCCCAAATCACTAAGAAACCAGATGATAAAAATGCAGATATTTCCAGAACTATTTCATGTGAGAAGAATTGAGAAACTGTTAATTAAATTAAATTTGATCTCTGTAGAGTATGAATTGCAGGTGAATAACTTCACTTTCTCAAGAGATACCAGAGCAGATCATCACATTTATTCCCAAAATATCTCTTTTCCAGCATAGATTTTCAATATTTAATTATAGCTATTATTGAGACCAATTGAAGCAATCAGAATTCCAGACCAAGTAAGTCTGCAAAGCAGGGCTGAGAAAAAAGTAAAGCAGCTTCTTCCTACCCCACAATAAGAGGGACAAATGGAGGTCTTTCATGAAAGGAAAGATTTCTAGTTGGGCATTCTCTTTATCATGCAGTGAGAGATGACCTCAAGAAGCTGAGGCCCAGAGCAGCCATGCGACAAGGGGATGCACAGACCCCAGAGAGTCACAGTGTTCTCAGTAGCTACTCTCACTTTGCTCTCAGAAAGGATGGACCATTGTGCCAGTGTAGATGGCACAGTGCACAGTGTGCAGGGCAAAAAGCAGCAGCCTATCTGTCCCAGATACTGTTGGGACAGAAAAACTGTGGGATCTGGCCTTTTCCCTATACTGTTTGTGGTTTCCAGACAAACATTTGCTTACCCTCTCTTCACCCTTCCTCGAGTTACTTGAAGAGCAGCAGCTGCTCCTCAGGACTCCTTGAGAAGGGCACTGCCTACAGTCAGCATGGGATTTGAGTTCTTAAGCTGTCTGACTGCTGGAAAGCTTTATAAAGGATGGGTTCTTTTGCTATAGCCAGGATAGAGTGAATTGCTGTGACTATGACCATATCTCACAAATGTCTCATTCTCTGTATCTTTCATTGATTTGGCGAAGGATATGTGGTATAGAAAACACCACAAGGTCAGCTTCAAGCACCAGGAAAAGTGTTGTCAGTATGTCATGCCCCTAAAGTGACACAGGTAAGTCTTTCTCAGTCCTTATGGGTGTGGGCTCCCCCACTATAGCCATACCTATGTGGAAGTTTAGTTACCACAGAGATTTGATGGCCCACTGCAACATATAAATGAGGGGGCTTTATACTGTGCACAGGAGCACAATTGTTGCATTAATTTTAGTACAGACAACTGTCTCTCATCTTAATGGACCTGGAGCCTTCCCTGGAGGGGTTCTAGTTCTTTCAGGATTATTTCACTCCTTAAGGATTTCTGTCAAAAACCTTTATGATTCTGTCCGAAAATATTCTTGATATATAATGCAAGGCTAAATCCAAGTAATATTCTCTGGTGGCTCTAATTCCTGTCGTTATACAAACTGCACTGTGTAAGAAATGTGAAATCACTCATTCTATTAATTTCAGACAATTGATATCTTTTTAATCAAGAGCTTAATCAATTCCTCTAGTATATAGAATTGATCCCATATATGTCTGAAATCATCTTGCTTCTTTTTTACTGCTTGCAATTTGTAAAGCACCTTATGGATTTGAAAATTCTTGATTAGAAGTCTTTGAAAATAATTTATTATGATCTTGGCTCAAAGAAACAGAAAATACTATCAAAAATTATAAGCATACATTTTTCTTCATAGATTTTTAAAGTGGCTTTTTTTCTTTTTTTAATTTATATTTTGGAAATATTTGGGTATTTCACTTCTCTCCCAACAAAATATTACCATCACACATGGATATGCATGCTTGTGTTCCCTCCAACAAGTTTTCATTCATTGGCCACAGTCATCCAAATAGGACAGAGGAATTGATTTGTTGAAGAGAATAACTCCTACAAGCCTTGTCAAAATAGACATTGTTAGACATTTCTTATTGTCCCCACTGAAGAAAATGTTCACGTGGAGAGAATCCACACAGAAGGAAATCCAGTAAAAACTCCCACTGTGGGAAAACTTCAATCACATTTTCAATCAGAGACTGCACCTTCTTAAATGCCAGCTTCATCAATCTTTGGTATGAATCCATAAAAAATGAGTGTCCATGCTTTTTATGCACAGAGAACTAATTCCATACTTTTTTTCCCTCTCTAGGCTGTTACCAAATTTCCCTTTGTTCTTTCAGCTTTTTTAATTGCTTATAGAAGAAAAGGGTGAGAGGAGATAGGAGTCATGGGGAAAAACAAATTATGAAACAAGAGAGCATGTCCTCCAAACATACTTAATATTGGAACTGCGAAAACGTCAATGGTAAATGAAGAAGTTTTCAACAATTTGAAGTTTGTGATTATTTTAATCATTATCCAAAAATATCCAGGCAACTCCAAGAATATTTTTCTCACTTGTTTCAATTGTACTGGTCACGGTACTTTTATACAGAATCTAACTCTCCTTTCTTTAAGCAGCCTGCTCCATTCTACTGAAATTTTAATTTAAAATTAATTTCTTAGTGCTAAAGACTACTTTTTCTAGAGTTATTACCATTATGTGTTTGCTGATTACTGAAAGTTATGATGTTTTAAATTACTTCACTTTATATGTATCAACATAGAATATTTTTTTTAATTGAAGACAAAATATATTGTACTCCTGCTCAGGTACATTTTCAATATAATCTAAATTAAGAGAGAATGTAAACAGCAAGATCAAGTTGGCTGGAGTCAGAACCCTCCCAACAAATCAATTAATGCTCCTCTACTCCCCTTAATGCTTTTAAATTAGATTAACAGAATGCTGAACCTCCTTTAATAAAGCCTAGTTTCACCCTGTGGTGTGCATCTAGATACTAATATCAAAGAAACAAGTCTGACAAAGGGAGGATAAAACTTACCAGTAGGTCCTGGTTCCCTGCTATTAGGATAATTGCTCAGGCTGTAGAGTTGTTAAATTATGTTAAATATGCAGACTTTTTTTTCTATTACTGACGCTTCATGGGAAGAACTCACTTGCCAAAAACTTTTGTGCATTCTCTGACCGTTCCATTTGAAAGAACTCGAAGTTGCAACTAAACAACAAACAGTGTATTTTCAATATGAAGTAGTAGGAAGAAATACACTTTATGCTGCCAGTTGTCTATTGTAACTATTTCTAAACTGTCGTATTTCAAAGGACATCAAAAAACCTCAGAAGCTGAAATAACATGAAGATGACCTAACAAACAGCTGAAAATAAGCAGCTGCGATATATATATATATATATGTGTGTGTGTGTGTGTGACTACAATGTTCATAGTATGTACAACATAAAGCATAATGGATTAAATTTCTGAAAACAACGTGCTAAGATTTGAAAAAAGACAGTATAGAAGTAAAGTGCCAAGTCCAGGAACTCAAGAATTGCAGTATTGCTAACACTATTTTATCATCTCTGCAACCATGTAAATAAAACAGCATTTTCTTTACCTGCTTTGTGATTGCATATTCCAAAAGCTTTCCACTAGAAACATGGTTCCAGCACAAACTGGGACTTTGTTCACTGAACTGAACTTGTTCCCATGTCATACTGGAGTCTCTGCCACTATCTTTCTACGGAGTTTATTTTCCCTTGGTATAAACATTCTCTCTAGTGTTGATTTATTTATAATGATCAGGAGGTTTTGGTGAAAAAATCCCTTCTCTCCTCAACTATCTGCAGAGGGGACTAGGGAGAATGTAAAAATTCTAGCCACAAGCTTCTTCTCATGTTTTCAAAAATATAGTAAATGACCTAAGTGATATTTTTCATTTGTAACTTAGAGTGAAGGGTGATTATAAGCCATGCAGTCCAGACGTATGTACGTAGAAAGATTTGGGGGTTTGTTAAATGCTCTTTTCTCAGCTGGAGATCTAGTTTACATGGAGAAATGAATCTTTCACATATAAAATCAAGACAGAGAAAAAAATGTATTGGTGAAAATGAAGCTATGCATACTCAGCTTAAATGAGGTTGATGTGTTTTTCACATCACCAAAAAGACAGTGCAAAATGGTGGCTTTAAACAGATGTTTGTATCCAATTTCAGACACCTTTAAAAATAACTGACTGGTAGGCAGCCTTGTCATACTAAACAGGCTGATGAAAGGGACCACAAAGCAGTGGAGCTCCCCCAAATTCCTCTAATGGCTCTCAGAGAGTTCCCTGCTATTAACACTAGCACTGGCTGCCTGCTGAGATAAAGACATAAGACCATTAACCCCATATACTCCCAGCCTGGATTCATCTCACCAAATTTTGAATGTTTAATGACAGGGTCTCAGTTAGGAATCTCATCAACCATGCTTCCCCTACAGTCAATAGATAGACATGCTTACCCTTCTGAAAATTAATTACATCTTAAGTGGGTTCAAACACTGCTGGAAGAATGAGTCCAGTCTCTTCTTCCTGGGCCAGGGGAGCCAAGGAGGCTGGACTGTGTTCATTACTGTAGACAGGATTGTGCCTCATTCTGCCACCTCAGGAATATATCAGGCTGCAACCTCTGATGCCTTGTGCTGCTGTCTTCTCCTTTTCTCACATCAACATGTTTTCCTTCTCTCGGAAGCTTCACACATCCTCCTACACTGAAAGTTTCTCTCCATGACCAAAGTATCACCTGTTCTTCACAAAGTTATCCTTTATTGTGTTTTAGTGCAACTTTATTTTCCCCTTTGACAGCATTTTCAGCCACATGCAGATCCCTTCAGATCAGCATCAACTGTTCCCTGCTGTCAGCCCCGCAGTGACCACCTTGCTTGAACCTTCTGCATTGTTCTTCAGAGGCTTCAGGCTATCTCCACTGACCAAAGTTTAAGGACTTCCAGGAAGGTTTAACTGCTGAGTGGGACGTGCCAGGCTGTTGGATTAATTATTTGGACTCTTCCTTGCTGCACAGCATTTAGAGAAACATGCTGTCCATTTCTGAATTCATGACCACGTCATTTAAGACTGTTGTCTCACACTGCCTGTGGCATATCAGTATTTGCACGTCCTGACTACGAGTCTATTAGCTCCTTGCACTGTTAGCTGTGACCTGCTAAGTTAACTTGATGATGATGGTCAATGCTGCTCTTAAAAAGAGTACAAAGAGAGAATTATTCCAATGGAATAATCTCAATGCAGCATCTCAATGAGCATCCTGCATTTCCTCCTTAAGAAATCTGTGAAAGACGCTGAAATGCTGAAATGTTAATAGTTGGATAGATTTTAAACAGTCATATGTAAACTTATTGTCATCATGCTCTGACACCAGCCCTGGGAGGATTTGTTGTTCCTTACTCTGAGTTAAGAGTAAAGTAATCTTCATTTGTAAAATGGTATCACGCTACATCAGTAATTATTTAGGATCTCTCAGAAGATAAATGGCATACATTCAGGTGTGCTATGGAGAAAAACAGAAAGGGTTTTCACTACATGTTCTGATAAAATATCTTAGCCCTATTTTAAAAATTCTTGAAAAATCAACCCTAAGTGAAAGATTTATCTAAGCCACTTCTTTAGCTACAAAGACTAAAAGTGAAGACAAATTTTAACATTCTCCTGATGTCCTTGAATCCTGGTCTTCCCTTTAGGGTTTTCTGTGTTACAGAATGAAATGTGGTTAACACAGTCACTAATGCACTTGACTTCCTTTTTCCCCTCTGGAACATATTTTACTTCAACAGATGTTTCCAAAATAATTAAATGGTGGTGAGCATGCATTATTGACAATGTCTGATGCCACGCTAATGCACTCTACATTTAAACATTTGTCACCAGCAGGGCTGTGTGTTCAGGAATGTTGTGCTCTTTATAAATAACTTCTGTAAAGTATCTGGATTGTAAGTGGAAAAAAGTAGGGAAATTTTGATATATGCTAAATATTAATAAAGCATGAACGCAACCGCCATTCTGTAGCCATGGCAACTGAAGTTTGGCTGTTATCATTTGTATGTTGCTCTTTAAAGTAGGAGGCAAAGTACCTCAAAGATCATGTCTTCAGCCACTATGAATGAAGGTATTTAGAGCCTGAATTGTGAAAGAAAAAGTATGTTTTTGTGAAAAATTATACAATGGTTGCTAAAATTTTCTGATGAATGCTAAATATTGATGTAAAGATGTATGGCTGATACAAATTAAATGGTATTAGATCTTGTCCACATACATTTACAATGAATAGAAGGATATTTTTGCTTTACACTTACATATACAGGAAAGGGAAAAGAAAGAGAAAAGAAAATGAAAATTATCCAGCTTTTGCCATTACATTATTAGTTTCTCTAAATCTGAGAAAATATCATTGCCATGCTGTAACAAAATTATATTAGGTGTCCAAGCTAAAATAAAGTTACACTTTTTCTCTTATTAGGGTTTAATGATATTATTATAATTAAGCTTCTCATTAATTTTTTCATGCTTTCTATTGAGTTACTGTCCCCTGCAGATTTGGAATGAAATGATCATATAATTACAGTAGCCCATTTTTAAATGAGAATATTTGGAACGTAGGTTTGCACCTAGGGTTTTCTGAAATTATAAATCCTGAGTAGAATTACAAGAGTAATTCTCTTTTGTTGAACCTCATAATTAGAAAGAAGTGAAGAAAGAATGTTATATTTAAAATTCATGGATAAAAGTGTCTGATGCCCAAATAGAAGTGCAATGAGAGTGAATATACATTTGTAGATATGCACAGGAACATTAAGCACAGCTAGTACTGATACTTGCTGCTTTTAATATTGTAAAAGCTAAACACTCAAAATTATCAAATCTTCCCATCCCTATCATGTCCCTAAGTGAAATTCCGAAGCTAAAATATACTTGGGAGTTTTAAGTTTTTCTTGTGGTTCTTGCAGTTATGATTCTGCTGCAGTTGTTATGTGAGAAGAGAAAAATGTTTTAAAAGTAAGATCCCAAAGAAAGAAAGTAAGAATATTTGTCAATAAACATTATGTAAGGCTAAGAGACAACAGACAATGCATTTTTCTGTTAGTTATTAAAGTACTGTTTTCCTGTATGGGTGCATTATGAATCACTCAGAAAGAGAAGAAATTAAAAATTAAGCACTTAGACAAAGTAAATGAACTATATATTCTGCCTCAGAAGACAGTAAGAGCAAGAAAAACTCCAAATAAAATTTTTCCTGAAAAACTGCAGAAAACAAAAGGGAAATCTCAAATCTCTTGACTTAAAATAATGCCTTTTTATTACACTCCTGAAGAAAACAGTAATCGTTGGAAGAATGTGTTCAAAGCATGATCACAGTAACAACTAACATAGTAGAAGAAAGATTCTTAATTAAGAAGTAGTCTACATTAAATTCACACATGCTATATAGACTTCAGTCAGTACCTAGTTCATATAGGAACCTATGGAAAAACAATAAATAATATAAGCTGATACAAAAAAGTCTGTAAAGTGACAGAAGTACAAGTTAACTCTTTCTTTTCCAATCACCTCTGAAAATATCAACAGTGTTCATGTTGATTTCAGAAGAAAATTCAAAGAAGATTCTTTCCCTAAGAGACAGATTAAGTTACCTCAAGTTCATTCCTAAAATGAAAAGTAGTGAAAACAATGAGGAAGCAGGGAATATGCAGGAACAACTTAAAACAGCCATGAAGGAATTAGTACAAAACATCACCACAGTGTCTGAAAATAAATCAAAATAACACTATTAATCCCTAGGTCTTTGAAGAGGAACAGGAAGTAGATAAACTTCCAAACAACATAAAAAATACTGAATGTGAAACAGTATCTGTGGAGGAGGAATGGTTGTTGCAGAAGTGTGCATTGTATTGTGACTGTGCCCCACATCTTCCCAGTGAGCAAGAGTATTTGTAAGTTTGTTCCATCTCAATGAGTGATAGGACTAGACACTCTTAGGTGTGTGATGTCATCTGTGTATAGCAAACTTAAATTCATTTCAGGTTAACAGTTTAGAAAACTTATCAGTTACATGTCAAAGGTTTCAAAATTCATGCCAAAGTTTGGAAATGCAGAGACTAGAAAACATACACACACACACACAAAATTTAATAAAAAGCACAGAGTATTTTCCAACTCTCCTTTTTTCATCAAAAAGTCCCTTCTTCAGACAGAAGACTCCAGGTCAATTTTGTGTGTCAAGCTATCCTTCTTAGTGAGAGGAAAAGGTTATGTCTGTCATTTAGTTCTAAATGTGACAAAATACACAAAGTCCCAAAAGAGAAAAAGGAGAGTAGAGATCAGGAATATGTGTTTTTGTTGACATTCTCAGAACACAGGGAAGCTGAGCAGTCAGACGGATGCCTTTCACCAAGCAGGTCAGCGATACACCTGATTTGCTGTACCCTGGCTCACTTCACTGGGCTGGGTCATTGTGTATTCAGGTTCAGGCAGAACATTAGATTCAAGCAGATTCAAGCAGCATCAGAGAGATGGTGTCCTTTGACACAGCAGGTCTCTAGATTAGGTGACAAGATAAGAATCAAGTGGAGAAGTCACCAAAAACACTACAGGGAAAGAAAAGGTGTGCAGAAGAGCCTTAACAGTTTTTCAGGCTCCTCAGATGGAGGAGATACTTTAAAAACATTGCGCAATCAGTGTCATAAACAAAAAGGCAGGTGCCATAATGAAGCAGAAACCCATGGATTTTGCCTTTTCCTTTGATTATTACCTTTTACTAAAAATTCTTGAACAGCAGTTAAAAACAAAATAAACAAACACAAATAGATTACAAAATATTGACAATTCATTTTAGCATAACAAGCTATTTTCTATTTGTACTTTCTGATCCCACACTCCTGGTTTTATGAGAGAAAATCTCAATAAAGCAGCAAGGTTACACACATTATAGGCCTCCTGATATTTTTTTTTCCATTTAATATTCTAATCTTTTTCTGCTGTCATGGCTTTTATATGGTTTTATTTGCAACTGAGATGGGACTTCTAAGCATATATTAATGGAAGGAAGAATTTCAAGTATGTGTTAGGTGTTCCATTCTTCAAGGACATAAATGAATTGATGAATTCTTACAAAAGATTTGGTGTTGCAATTCCAGGTATATGAGAGGTATGTAGGCACACACTGAGGTGGAGATGGAAAAGTGTTCTATACAACAGAACTTTCTGTCCCAGTAGAACTATACAGGAATGGTTTCCAGGGAGAGTTAAACTTTTTCCTCAGGCTATATACAGACTGTGATTTTATTTGCTTCTCTGTGTTAGAAGTAAAGGATGTTTGTATTTGCATATTATAATGTATATTTTTGTCTTTTTTTTAAATTTGATTTTGTGCTTTCATTGCAACGTTGATTTAAAGTAGTCATAAATCCATTTATGAATAAAGCTTACATCTTTGTTCAACAGAGAGCAGGAGGTCTTCTTATACGGAAAAATGAATTTCATAAGAAAAAGGTTATAAGACCAGTCAGTCAATAAAAACACTGCTTTCTCTTGAACTCTTTGCTCTTATATCTTAATCATATCCAGCATAGCACACAGTTTTTTTCCTACTGGTTTGTAAAGCAGGCTTAAAATTAATTTATAAGCACTTCTAATTAGCAGAGACAAGTAAGCACTGAAAACCCCACATGATGAGAAGGTTCCCATTTAAAAAACTCTAAGTTCTCCAACATACTGCTCTAGCACAAGCAAATTAAAATCACAGTCCACTTGAAAGTTGGGGATAGAAATAAAACAGTAACAAATGCTAGAAACTAAATATTAGATAATTAGTTTATGAATTTTGCTAGACCTCAGAGCAGTCCAGATATTTCTGATGTATTGCAAAAGACCTGGATATTTGGTCATACTCCTGCTGACCTCAGTGGGATTCCCCTCTGTTGTCAGCTGCAGCACATGGCTGGGCTGGACCCCTCGGGAGTGCAGGACTGGTTTCCCCAGCCAAGAGGTCTGGAGGCCGGGAGCACATCCACCTGCTAAAAACAGAAGGACTGTTGAAGTGTTCCAGACCTGCTGAGCAGACCTGTACTATGTAACCCCCCCACCTCTGTCTGTGTGGGTGCCAGAACTGGCACACACCCCTGATGCCACCTGCAGCTGGCATTTGTTAGCCAGAGAAGTTCAGGGTAGGTGGGAAAGAACTGTTCAAGTGAAGACATCCCAACATTGGTGCTGATGGCTAAAATGCTGATCACCTGTCACATGCCTGAAGGAAAACTTTCTCAACAGCATTGAATCATTAGAGGTGGTGTAAGAGGAGGTCAAGTTGGTGCTAAGCAGGCAAAATGAAACAACTGCCCTGAAAATGAACAATGTGGAAAGGAAGTAAGGGGCAGCAATAACAATGAGGGATACTGAACTAACGGGCAATGGACAATGTTGTGTCATCCCATTCAATTTACTAAGGCTCAGGGCATCCTAAATTCAATGAGCTGCCAATATGAGGTGTAAGTGTGAATACATATACAACATCATNTATCTTTTTCTACTTCTGTGCCCTCTCCCCTGGAGGTTTCCAAGGAAACCTCCACGGCAGCTACAATTCTTCAGTTTGTCTTTATTAGTTTTAAGATCCGTGATGTCTTCATATGACATATTCAGGTGTTGGAGGTTTTTTCTCCATGACAAAATAATCTTTTAATGTTTGCTTTTTTATGAATGGATGCTCAGATTCTGACACTATCAAGAGGGTCTAGGAGATGGGCTTTTAACAAACACTTGTGAAAAATCTTAGAAGCACTGACAACATTTATACACAAAAACCCACTTTAATTTTTACCTAATTTGTTTCTATTTCACATTTCTCAGACATTTTTAGTGGTTTCTAATGTTCTCAGTGTTGCCATTATAAAGGCAATGTCTGTGGTTTACCTTCCATAACTAATCCAGGAAATACCAGGTTTAGGATGTTTATAACTCTGATTTTAGAAATTTCATACTTTTTTTTTCTTTTTTCCTCTCTGTTTTTTTTTAATTTAATAGAACTATCAGATGATGCCTTTTTGAAAAAAATTAAGGTGAGACCCTGGCAAAAATTCTGAGAAACCCTCCTCATGAAAAGAAAAATATTTGGCAGGTTTACTTGACCTTTTCCTGGCTCCTGGAGGAATAAAAGTGCTAGTGACCCTATAGCATAAAAAGTTCAGACTTTATTATCAGGGCAGAAAACTCTGTATTTCAAATTAGCAAAAGGCAGCAATATAGTCATTATGTAAATATGTGTGCATGTGTATATATATATTAGATGTCAATTAATACTTTTTACACTGATTCTAATAATAATACCAAAGTTCTTTAGAAACATTCTTACAGCAAAGGAATGTGATCTCTGAGAAGTGTTTTCTTTTGCTTTGATGTCCAGCAACTTTCACAACCTGACTTTGGTTGGGATTTAAGTAATCATGTAAAGGTAAGAAGATGAGATTTCCTTTGCCCTCAATAATACTAGTCAAGCCAGGTGGCTTCACACACTGTGGGGCTACCACTCTCACAAGGTAGTTTCAGAGGTTTGACCACTATATGGAACACCACTATAGCAAACCCAAATGAACACTGGTGTGTTCCATCTGGGTATTCATACAATCAGAGAATGGTTTGGTTTGGAAGGGACCATAAAGGTCATCTAGTTACAATCCCACTGCCATGGGCAGGGACACTTTCCACTCTACCAGGTTGCACAAAGCCCCATCCAGTCTGGCCCTGAACATTTCCAGGGAAGGGGCATCCACAACTTCTCTACGGTAACCTTAGATCTTTCACAGATTCTTTATTTTCTGAGTGTAGTAATACCACTTGGTCATGAAAAATGCTTTCTTATGTAGGAGGTAAAATGTTTTATTTCTGTTTGGTTGACAGGTAGGAGTTCTGTTGATCTAAAAGAGAATTCACCTAAACAGACCAAAAGGATTGCATGGATATTTTCACTCATTTTAAACTAGGCCAGTATATCTTTTTTTCAAGTCACTTCTTGAACAACCGTATCAAAATGAAAAAAAAGTCCCTAAAAGTAATTTTAGCAGAAGTAAATCATTAGTACTGTCTTTTTATCAGTCACTCACTTATAAGTAAAACCACACTTCTAGACAAAGTCTTAGAGGCTCCTATTTATACAATTTCACTAGTAAAGAAAGATGCCAAAAGGACATCTTCTCTAATAGAAAACTAGTTGACCCTCTTTATGGGAGATTCTTTATTCTGTTTTGGAAATCTAATCTCCTGAGATAGTCTTCTCAATACTCATATCCTTTGACCATCATCTGCCCAAGCAGAAACTGGTGCAGCTGTACTGAAATAAAAATAAAGATTTATTTAAGTTCCTTGAGAACTGATAATTATATTAGCACTCTAGGTGGTTTACCATGCTTCTTGCAATGATCATCTTGAGATTGAAACACACTCATAGTCAGTATTTAATCTTGAAAAACACTTGTACAGATTTTTTCCTTGTTTTCTTAAAATATCGATGGTAAAGCACTTATGAAAACCTCCAGTCTTTATCGAACTGGTTTATGAAGCCAGCCACACTGTTTTTAATCTATGAAAATGTTTAAAGTTATTTTTAAGCAGTCTATTAAAAAGGGAAGTCATCCTAATATTTCAGTTCTTAGCTTAAAAAGTTGTTCTCCCACTATGTGCACAAAGCTTTTCTTACCATAATCACCACTACAGCCACTATGATGCTAAAACCAAAGCACAGAACTCAATTTCTAAGGCATTAAATAATTAGGGAAAATATTTAGTTCTAGTATTTAATTCATATGAGGTTGTCTATAGAAAGAGAAAAGGTTTTCACCATTAGCTTCAGAAGAAAGAAGACCAGTACTGCACTAATAAGGCAAGTGATTTTTGATCATAGCTGAAACTACCATAGTATGTTTCCTAATTCAGTGTGTTAAGTATGTCTTTTGTAGCTGCTTTATGTCATTACATAGCATTCCTAAAGCTGCGTTATGCAGTTGGCATCCATGGGGAAGTCATAGGTGCAACAGAAAAATAAATATTTTTCCTCTTCTTCCTCCTAATCAGAGAAGAAGAAAGGATGAGACATAATATGCCACCTAAAGAACTGTAGCAAAGAATCCCAAACTGAACATCTCGGGATTTGCTCTCCTTTCTGTATTAGTAAAGAGGCATTGATTGAGAGAATTTTGCTAGCTGTTTTTGTAATTTTAAAAGCAAAAGTTCCTATAGTTCAATTATCTGCAACAGCCTCCCATACCACGGAGAAATAAATTGCCATTGTTGCTGCCAAACAACTGCTTTTCCTGTAAACTGGTGGAAAGACTCTTTAATGAACATTTATGAGCCCATCCGCTGGAGCGATCCCTTTCCCTGGAGCGGCGCGGCTGCCGGGGAGGGCTCCCCAAGAGGCGTTCTACCTGAGTGCACTTTGCCAGATTGATGAGCCTCCTTCCGACAGCTGACTTTTTATGTAGAGAATTTGTTTGGCATGCGCAAGCTGCTTACATCAATATATTATTAAAAGGGGAGGAGGGAAGGGGCTGCGGACACTGACTTGTAGCTGTGCTGCAGCTTTTCTAGCTGGGTTTGTGTATAAATATATACATCTTTTAATCTTGCGTTTCTTCTTTATATTTTGTCCCCCAGAGAAGCCATTTAGCTGTGCAGTGCCATCTTTCCACTTCCCAAACACACATTTTTTCCTCCACAGATGCCTCGCCTCTCTCATTCTAAGCAGCCCTTTTTCCCCCCTAAATTCTCAATGGTCCTTAGTACAAACATAAATAGAAAGGTTACTCAGCGGGTTTGCATAGTAAACACAAATGGATATTGTTCTTGACATCTTGTGAACTTGTCTCTCTCCCTTGTATCTTGAGAGAACATAGGATCTTCTGGGCCTGTACGAGCCTTGCTGCATTTTTAATGATAGTCCCTGAAATGCAGGGGAGAAAGATGTTGTCACCTCGGCATATTTTATCCCTGATCAAACATTAGTTGGCAGCTGTTCTAAACTTGTATCACTGTCTCATCTACGCCGGCTGCTGGTTTGGTGGCAAGAGTGCAAAATCTCACCCAGCTTCCTTTTCACATCTCTCTCTAGCCCCCTTACCTATGCCTTGGGGCCCTGCTCTCCTCTCTATCAACACAAAATCATGTCCAGCAAGTTCCAATGCACAGAGGCAAGACTTAGCAAGGAGACCATTCATTTTATGAAATAATAGTTACCAAAATCAGGGTAAAGAGTAAAGATGCCAAGACATCAAAGCATTTATAAATACCGAACGTATTTTCATATGCAGAGATAACAGCAGACATGAAGACGGGTTCAGTGTGTTACATACAAGCACTTGGTTTTTGGTTTTGGTTTTTTTCTTCCCTGACTAGTCCATTTGGTTGAAATAGTATTATTTTAGCTCTCAGAGAGGAGGGAGGTTGTCTAGTTTTTTGTTTTCTTTCTTTTTTAAGAGCATAATAGCTGTTTCTGAGAGAGCATTCACTGCTAAGGAACCACCAATATGAAGGATTCTGGCAGGTATTTACAATCTTCCATTAAAAAATAATTGCTTAAGCCATCACCATCACTGCAGACTGACAAAGTTATTTTGATGGCTTTGAAAAAGTGCAATTTCTGTTTTGCCAGTGATTTTTCATGATCTGAGGGTCTTCATTATTAAACTGGAGCCACATAATTTGAAAGTGTTGCTTGTTAATATTTGAGTGTCATTCAGCAATTCTGCACTTGCAGGGAGAAGATGAATGCTTTTTTAAATGGTATTTTTCAAGCCAGTGTAAGAAGTAGGATTTATGGAAGCAATCTTTAATCCTCTCGTTACTATTCTAGATCAGAAAAGGGAATATAAAAACTCAGAAATTCCATTTAATACATATGACATTGACAAAGAATTATATAACACAGCTTCTCCATTTGAAACCCCTTTAGTACATAATTATGCATTTTTTTTTCCTTGATCCCAAACAAGTAGCACTTGTTCTGCTGTTAGAGGCCTTGCCTTGGTATCATCTTTGGAAACACCCAAGTGGCTTTTGAGCATTTCACCTACATCTATGACATGCTACCAGTAGCCACTGATTACAATTAGTAAATGTCTGTTTTAAAAAATTAAAAGCGACTGCTTGTCTATGTAGCCAATGAACATAAGTCCATTTTTTATTCAAGAATATTCAATACAGATGAGGTTGCTGGAGACACTTTAAAGACTCTGATACAATTGTAATCTTCTTCCTAAAAATATCAAGATGTTGTAGAAAAATAATTTTCCTGTGCAGGCCAATGAAATGTTATGCAAGTTTAGAAATCCAGGGAGGATATTCTGAGATTATGAATTGCTTTGGTCAAAATTTAAATCATTTTGAGTATTATGCTCTTTTCTCCTTACTGCATTGGAGGGGAGGTGGTGAGGTGGGGGAAAGATTTTGCAGTACTTGAAAAGGTAAAGAAGGGCAACAAGGCTAATCCAGGATTAAAAAAAATGAGCTCTGAGGACAGTCAGAGATATCTTTAAACCACATGGCCCAGAGGGAAGATATTTGAACGGGGGATCTCTTGGAAGTGTACACACTGCCAACACACAGGTTTTTTTTCTGGATTTGTATATAGGCAAGATGTATATAAATGCAAATAGAAAAAAGGTAGTTAAGGGGATCACAAGAATCTAGTATGCCTGGGATCAAAAATACTGCTTTGCAAAATAAAGTGAAGTACAGCACTCAAAAAAGGTCTTTGCTGAAGAAATCCAGGCCAGAGCTATAAAATTTTGACAAACACCAAACACTCCCTCTGACTTGTTTCTCAAATACTGTGAAATCATCAGGATTTTATTTACAAGATCATGGCAAAATCTTCTTACGAGACACTGTAGACAGAAAGCTGAATTTCACTCTGAAAGGACATATGTTATAAATTAATTGCAAATAACATCTAACTTGACTCAATTAGCAAATGAATTATGAAAATATTTTTCCCTACTGAAGTTTTGTTTTCTAACAAACAAACATTCACTCTCTTGTCCATACTCTGCTTCATCTCTCCTCTCTTTCACTAAAACAATAATGTCAGCTACAAGGAAACCTTGCATGAACGGGTTTTTTTCCCAAGGTTTCCAAACAGATATTGCCAGAGAAATGTCAAGGAAAGTGCCATTTCCGAGTTTATAGCTGCAAAAGTCCTTTTCAGGGAAACGGAATAAGAATCAGAGGAGTTTGCGGGCAGACCTCCTTTCACATACTGTATGATTATTTGCAGTGGAGCAGCAAGAGAAAAAAGAAGCCTTCTCTATACAGTGTCAGGGAATAAAGGGAATCTGAGATGAGCTAACAGACTGTTTTGTCACAGAATTTCTGAATAAAGTGAAGTCATGTGAACTTGAACAGTTAACGGATGGATTAGAGACCCAATTATCTGTGGTACTGTATATGAGCCCCAACAAAGTTGCTGTGAAAGAGGCAGACTGTGCCCTCCAAACACTCCCTCGAGCCTGGCAAAATGGGTCACTGGTCTTCATTGGAGCCCTGGGACACAAATGGCACAGTACTTGTTGCTCTAGTGGTAATGCTGGCCATAATAAAACAAGCCTTTGAAAAGCTGTTCAAAAGACTCTGTTTCCCTTTGACAGACCGATCTCAGACTGACTACAGCACAACCATTTCATAGAGAAGGTTTGAATTAGATGAGGTTACAACCCAATTCAGTAAGGTCTCATGCCTGCTCATCCATTTGACTCCTCAGAAGCCTGAGTGGCAGCCTGATGAAGGATCTGCAGCCTAAATTCCCAGGGTCTTCAGCTCCTACACAGTTTGGTAAGAGATTTCATGTCACGATATGCCCAAAATTTCCAGAACTACCAAAGAGATTGCACTGGGACTCTTAATACTCTTCTTATTCATCACTACTATTCTAAGTCATGTAAAACACTCTGAAAATAAATTCCAGGTTTGGAAAGGTAGCTCTCCACAGGAAAAGTCCTGAAAAACTACTCAAACGTGAGAACCTGGTTTGTATAAACCAGCCTACAAGAAATTTTAGGAAAAAAGAGTGCAGAACCCATTTGTTTCAAAGCTACTGAAATGTTCTGCTTTAATATTTTGACATAACCAGGCAGCTGAGGGCAATTAATGAGCATCTGCATTTAAACAAGATTTAGAATTCAGACTGAAATAGGAATGTCAGTACTAAGATAAATCATAGACCTTTTATTTTTTTTCTGTTACAATTAAGTAACTTCATGAAAATTATCAGGTATTTAGACTATAAATTTTAAAGTTTCACATAGACAAAGTACTGTACACATCCTCAACTGGTTAACATGCCATGAATGACCAAAACACACTCTCAGTGGGGTAGGCAGAGTGGTTGGACAGTTTTGGTGCAAGGCTTTGGTCGTGCTGGAGGTCAGACACACTCTGGACTTGGCAGTGATGCAACTGAGCATCAGAGCAGTGCCAGAGCAGAGGATGAGGTACAGAAACTTGAGAGCTCCCTTCCTGGGTTGTGTCCTACCTGCCAATAAACACCACAGTCCTAAAAAATATACAGACCCTTTTTCCAACAAAAGGCAAGGGCATATTTCGGAGTTTTTGTTGTCTCATTTGCAGGGAAATGAACATACAGGCCATAAAAATGAAAACAAGCGTAGGTTTTTGTAAACACTGCTGTGAGCAGTCATTAAATGACCAGAATTATGTCCTTATTTTTTCATACCTTCAAATCAAAGCTGTCTACTTTGCTGGAACCTGTGGATTCAGTATGGAGAAGCTCATCAGATAACAACAGCCTGCAATAAAAGCAGAACAGATCAGAAACACCACTGCTTCTGACTTCAAACCTGGTGAGTTTGAAGAGAATCAAGAGAAGCAGAATAAGGGGGAAGCTTGGTTAGAAAGTCACATAGTAAATTTTACAGAGGAGTCCAATCTCACTAGTCAGAGCAGGAAAATAAATTTGACATTCAGCATGTCTGAGAAAAGCTCTGCCCGGCCCCGGTTTGCAGCTGAGGAGACTGAAGAGGAGTCAGGGAAGACTATCTCTTTATGACATGATGGCTGACTCTGATAATTCGATGGCTACCCCCAGGTCTAGGAATAATGGCAGCTGATCCAGATACATCATAAAATGTGCAATACATAACACAACAAATCAAGATAAAAGCTTTCTCTAGTGGACAAAATACTCAGGCTATCACTACACTGGTGTCAGGTTAAAGTGTGTGTCAAACATGAAACATTGTTCAACGTAGCACATCACAGCCGAGCAGAGGAAAATTCTATTGTAGATTTCCTTTTCCTTCTTCTTCCTTTTCCTTCCATTTTAAAGCTGGTACCATGATACAAAATCTCAGATAATTTTTCCACACTGACCAGAAAACACCTGCAAAAACCACCACCAATCCAACATGATTTAATCAAATAGGTTGCTTGTACATGCCAGCTCTTGGTTGCAGGGGTTTTTTGATCAAGAAAACTTGAATCTTTTCCCCAGATTAATACATTTTAGACAGATAGGTACCATGTCAGGCCATGGTCTCCACTTCTACTGAAAGCCAAAGACTTTGGCAGTGACAGCTGTGGAAGGGAGAATGGCTCTTTTGCTACATTAGGTGTTAGTCATGAGGCCCCAGTAGGCTTCTCCCCCAGGTATGGCTAAAAGGTCTAAAGGACAGAATTTACTGTCACATTCTGTAAACAGACAGGTCCTTTCAGTATGGTCACTTTGCTCTGACAGTATTTACGTAACACAGTGTCTTGCCTAGCTGAGGCCACAGACTTCTTTAACATGTTCCTCTGTCAGAACACAAGTACTAGATCAGATAAACCAAAAAATACACCCCTTATACCAGAGTCAGATGAAACTTTCATCTAGTTTGTAGTAGGCATAGGTGGCAATCCTTCCCGACCCCTTTCAGGGCAGTGATTTTTTATTCCTGACCAACCTCTCTCCTTGCAGCATTGCTCTCTGTGATGCACCAAATTCCTAAAAGATACCTAAATACAACAGTAGATACCAGTGAGTAGGATGCTTGTCCTGGTCCCACGGAAGTTTTATGCAGCTTGATTTTCTGCATTTTTGGCTGCTTCTGAGTGGGAGTGACTCTTCTCCCAGCTCAGCAGCTTCTCTGAACCCACTTTTTTATTGAGTTCTCCCTACACATTTTATAGGAATGTAAGGAGTCTGCCATTAAAATGTGCACTGTTAGGCAGCAGGACACACCAGAGTCAGGCACTGCACTGCTCCTACCTGCCTTGTGCATGCCCTACCCTGCACATTAAAATGGCCCCTGATAATGCAGTCCTTGTTAATTAGTGATACATCTTATCCTGCGTTAGCTTATATCGGCATTATGCGTTTATAAAAAATGCAGGTACACTTCCCTTTGGGTCTTCTAGAAGAATTTCTTTTAAACTTTTCTCTCGATTTATGGGATTAATTAAATTTAATGGGATTAATTTGCTCCATCCATCACTCCTTTTACTTCATTGCGTGGGCCTTAATCTACAGGTACACATTGCAAAATAAGATAAAAAAAATAGTTTCATGTAATCTCAATTCAGAGTAGTTGATTTAACAAGTTATGCAGTGGTACTCATCCTCATAGCAGGAAGGAGGAAGAATTTTCTGTCCTTCTCTTCAAATAGCCATAAGAATGCTAATTCCTATTCTTGCTTTTTCTCTCATC